>VSMD01136624.1:0-22388 GCA_008750895.1 Mirza zaza | reverse complement strand
CCAGGGGGGAGGGGCCAGCCCCAGGGAGGAGGGGGCAGCCTCAGGGAGGAAGGGGCAGCCCCAGGGGGGAGGGGCAGCCTCAGGGAGGAGGGGGCAGCCTCAGGGAGGAGGGGGCAGCCCCAGGGAGGAGGGGGCAGCCCCAGGGAGGAGGGGGCAGCCCCAGGGAGGAGGGGGCAGCCCCAGGGGGGAGGGGGCAGCCTCAGGGAGGAGGGGGCAGCCCCAGGGAGGAGGGCCCACGTGCTGCTGCCGGCCGGCACCTGCCCTTCCTACAACCTGCGCCAGTGGAGGGGCCTGTGCAGCCCCCACCCGGGCCATCAGCGCCTCATCCTGGAGCTTGCTGTGGGCTGCCCTGGCCCCACCCTGCTGTGGCCACAGAAGGCCAAGGGGCACACCCGTCCCCAGGTATTTCCTGCATCTCAGTCTCTCTAGAGGCCCCATGTGAGCTGTTCTCCCCTCATTCTTCCAGAAAACCCGTTTTCGGCCACTATGAACCAGACACCTTGGCTGTGGTCATTGAGAATGGAACCGGCATTGACAGACAGGTTGGCTGCACTTCCTTCTGAGGTCCCACCTTCGTCCCTAGCTGGGGGTGGCCTGGTCCGAGAGCAGGGCTGTGGCCCAGGGGACTGCGTCGGCTCTGGCTGCCCTGAGGGAGCAGCTGCCTTCAGGGCTGCGTGGCGGGCAAGCCTGTGCCTGTGCAGCCCTGAGGTCCCCGCGGTGTCTGCTCCCCCAGATCCTGCTCCTGGACCTCAGCACCAGGGCTGTCCTGTGGAGCCTCACCCTCCCCAGCCTGCCCGGCGGCCCTCCCTCCTCCAGTCTGCCAACCGCGGACCACCGCTCCGCTTTCTTCTTCTGGGGCCTCCACGAGCTGGGCAGTGCCAACCAGACGGTACGGG
Organism: Mirza zaza; assembly: GCA_008750895.1. Lineage (NCBI taxonomy): Eukaryota > Metazoa > Chordata > Mammalia > Primates > Cheirogaleidae > Mirza > Mirza zaza. The sequence continues at coordinate 21,492 of VSMD01136624.1, read as the reverse complement.
GCACCTTGGAGCAGCCAGGGCTGGAGATGCCAGGCCTGGGTCCCACTGGAGGTGCCCGGAAGCTACCGGGTGACTGGGTGGCCACAGATAAATCGAAGTCACGCGAGACCCATCACAGTGGGGTGCCAGAGGAAGTGTCTTGGGTGTCCTGAGGGTGGACTCGGAGGCGGCCCCATGGGGGGAGGGGCAGTGCCCTGGCGGGGTCAGGTCAGGTTGGGGGAGGGAGGGATGGAGGTGGGTGCAGAGCTCGGGCGTGGCCACTGCGACCACAGCACCCTGGGGCGGTGACCTGAGCGCTGCCCAGGACGGTGGAAGCCACTGCTGGTTCTCGCTGCAGGAGACCAGAGCGGCCGGGCACAGCCTGTACATGTTCCACCCCACCCTGCCCCGCGTGCTGCTGGAGCTGGCCAACGTCTCTGCCAACATCGTCGCTTCTGACGGTGAGTGTGCCCTTGAGCGGGGCTGGGGTGTCCCCACCACTAGGTCCTTTGGTGGCCCTAACAGCTCTGTGCCTGCAGTGGTCCTGTTTGAGCCAAGCCGCCATGCTGCCTACGTTCTCCTGACGGGCCCGGTGAGCTCGGACGAGCCTGGCCTGGTCTCCGTGATCAAGCACAAGGTGCGGGACCTTGTCCCGAGCAGCAGGGTGGTGCACCTGGGGGCAGCCGGGCCGGATAGTGACCAGGCCATCAGGGACCGGTTCTCCCGGCTGCGCTACCGGAGCGAGGTGTGAGCAGTGGGCGTGCCAGCCGCACCCTGCAGGGGCGACTCTAGCTACTGAGCCTAGACGTCATTGCCTTCCCTGGTCTCCGTGCTTGACTGTGGGTGAGGGACGCCCAGGCCTGCCCTGCCGCCCAGCGCTCCATGTCCCTGAGTCCTCACGTGGGGCTCGCGCTGTGCCCCACCGGGGTCCTGCTTGCGGCCAAGCTGCCTCCCGGGGCCACCTCAGGCGGGGCTTGGCCCCAGGGCACCCCATCCTCACATGGCGCCCTCACCCCGCCAGCTTCTCCCCAGGCCAGAGAGGCCGAGACCACTGGAAGGGCCAGGCGTCCCTGAGGATGTGCTGCCCACACTTCCTGCAGAAGTCCCTCCCCACTTCCTGTGTGATTCTTTCTGTGCACTGTGCCCCAGGAGTCATGGTGCTCCGAGGGTAGGGCCCTGGGGGTGGCCTCAGGGCAGCGGCTGGGGCCTGAGGCAGCCCCGGCTCTTCCCAGAGCGAGGAGGGAACCCTCTAGCATGGCGGGTGACTTGGGCCCTTTGACTCGGCCTGCAGGCTCCAGGAAGGTGGGGCACTGGGGCCAGCGGCTGCTCGCAGGTGCCCGTGGGGGTTTTACCGCCCTCGTGCTGCTGTGTGTGCTGTGACTGTCGGGGAGCCGGCCTGGAATGTGCGCGTAGGTCGGCGCACACTGGAGCTGCTTGTCCCTCGAGGGCCCCATGCCCTGGGCGTGGGAGCACTCGGTGCCTCCTGCTGCCTCGGTGCTCTCACCCCCACCAGTGTGTCCCTGGTCCAGGACTCACCTCTGTGCCTTGTTGCTCCCGAGGCCAAGGGCGGCCGTGGGCCCTGCCCAGACAACAGAGCCCAAGACTTGTAGCCAAAGCAGCCTAATGACTCCAGTCACCATGGAAGAAACCAGAATAAACATTTTTGCACTGTCTGAAAGAGCCCAGTGGTCGGGCGTGAGCTGGCGTCTGTCTGCCTGTCTCTCTGCTCCCCAAGGAGTGGGATGGGTTTGTTCCTGGCTTGGTGACCAGCAGGGTGCTGCCTCTCCTGGTCAGCGTGGGAAGGATGGTTGAGGAGGGGTCACCCCCACCCAGACCTGCCCCCTAGAAGCTGGGGGCCCTGCAGGCTTCAGCACAGCCTCCAGGGGTGTCTGCTCTACAAGCCACGCACCCAGCCCCGTGGACAGCAATGGCCTCAGCATCTCCTCCACGTCCTCTGAGCCGGCTGAGGTCCCACAGGAAGCGAGGGTGGAGGTGAGCTCTGGCAGCCACCAGGTGGGAGGAGCCTGCTGGGGCATCCAGGAGGTTGGGCTCTGGGTATGGAAATGAAGAGAGCAGCTGCTTCAGAGAACCCTGCGGAGTTTCCAGTTTCGTAGCTGCACAGGTGTAACTTTGTTCCTGTTTCTCCTTGCCAAGGCTTGGGAGGGGGACTTGGGGGCCAGAGTTTGAACAGGTGGGAGCCCTTGTGCCAAGAAGTAGGGTCCCTTGTCCCTGAGAAAAGTAACCTGGCCCTCCCAGCCTTGAGCATGAAGGAGCCATAGGACTACAGGCCAAGCCCTGTGAGTGAAAAACAAGAAACCATGGGGGAGAGGGGAAGGTCTGCCTTTGGGTGGTAAGAGTCTGCACCCCTGCACAGGAGGGGACTCTGGGGGTCCTGGAGGACTTGGGGCAGGTTGGGCACAACTGCCAGTTCCATGCCAGGAGCCCCTCCTCCCCACAGGCTCCGTGGACTCGGTTTCCTCAATCTTCTGCCCTGGAGGGCTGGCACCCTCACGCTATCTGGTGCACCTCAGCCCACCGGAGTGCAGACAGTACCCCCAGCCATCTCCTCCTAAAGACCAGACTCCCCGAATTCCTAAGCCCGAGGCCTGAGAGAGTTGGTCCCTCCTCCTCCCTCAACCCACATGCTTGGGACCCTCCACAGGTGCTGCTGTTTACACCTGAGCCCCTAGTGACCTTCACCACCTCCCTCACCACACGCACGCACACCTCACATGCACACATTACATACATGCATGCCTCTTAACACATATGAATGCCTCACGTGCACACTATACACGCATGCATGTCCACAACAGGAGACATGTGCACACATCCTTTGTACATGTGCATTCACACATACATGCCTCACACGCACACTACACACACATGCATTCTATGCAGACATGGCATATGCATTCCTCACACAGATATCACACATGTACACACCTCACATGCATACCCTACACACATGCAGACACTACACCATGCATGCCTCATACACCACATGCATGCCTCATACACCACACGCATAGGCCATGCACATGCACTACACGCTCACGTGCGTCCTATGTGCACACACTCGTCATGAGCTGCATTGACAGCAGGATGGGCTCAAAGTGAGGACCCAAGGGTCTTTTAGTTTTGTGCTGGAAAGGGCTGGGAGCTTGACGTGTAGGCAAGCCCTGTGGCTAGGAGTGGCACCCCGAGCTGGGCCAGGCAGAGCTGCGCCCCCAAAGGAGCTGGCCTGTGCCTTCACACAGCCTGGGGGACAGTGGGACACTTGGGGGTGGGGAGTAACGTGCACAGAGAAAGGCTTGGCAGGGAGGACGCCTGCCAAGATCTGCCCTGACGGGAGGAGAGGCCTCATTGTCAGTGGAGTGACGACGTCAGAGTCATCTGTACAAATCTGGGGCAGAAGCCGCAGCCTCGAGGTGGAAAATCAAGTTCCGGAACACACATGGTGCCAGTCCAGGAGAAGGTGGTGCGGGTGCAGCTCTGGAAGGCAGTGAGCATGACGCAGGGTCACCACGGCCCCCGTGGAGCCGAGGGAGCTCTCCAGGGTCCTCACTGGGTCCTCACAGCAGGGCTGCTCCTGGACAGGGCAGGGTCTGCCCTGAGACCTGCATTTCCTCATCACCTGGCCAGTGCCGCCTGTGGGAAGCCACGTGTCTGCACATTGCTTCCAGGTATTCACCGGCTGATGAGATGGTTCTAGAGATGGGGATGGGCACCCAGTGCCAAATCGAAGACCACAGCATGCCAGGAACTCCTCGTGGCCCTGGTCTCACCTTTCTTCAGGTAATGGCCTGCCCCAACCCAAGCGTGGCCAGTGCAGCCCCTCCCTGGGAATCAGCACAGGACCAGTCCCCCTGGCGGAAGAGGGCTTGCCCAGGGAAAAGGAGGAGGAAGCCAGAGAGAGGCTTGTGTGCCCCACAGCGAGGCTGTCACAGGGACACCCGTGCCGGGGAGGCAGCAGCTGCCAGGACCCTGGGCCAGGAGGAGGGTGACCGCGCAGTCGGCAGGGTGTTGGGCAGGAGGGCCTGAGAGGAAGCAGGAGGTGAGGACGACAGGGGCCAAGTCCACCTAGGCCACCTTGTCACCATCCCCAGGGCTGCCAGCCACCATGGGCTCCCCAGAGGTAGGAAGGACAGCGGGGCTGGGGCTTGAGTGCCACGGCTTCCGTGGGAACGGGAACACCCTGTGGGCGAGAAGGGGGCTGATGGCAGGTGGCCGGCGGAGTCCTGCCCACCTCGCACGGGCCTCAGCCACTTCTGGGGCCGAGGCAGGCGGCGCAGGGCACTGCGTGCGCTCACCGTCTCTTCATCTCCAGTGGGATCCCCGCCTCCGCCAGCAGGCCCTTGTACAAGTCAGACTTCAGGAACCTCGGGTAGGAGTCCTACAAGACACGGCGTCCTGTTCTGACCCGGCCCTTCCTCTCCTCTCAGCCAGGTCCCCAGCAAGGTGTATGGCATCTCGAACCCAGTCCCAGTGCACGGTGCTGGGGACAGGCACCCAGACCTGCCGACTGTCAGACTCGGGGGCGCCTGGGCCGTTCACAGCAGAAGCTGGGCAGGGGCCCCTGTGCCCAAGCGCAAGGTGTGGCTGGCGGCACCTCCAGCGAGTGGCCCCTGAGCAGCCACCTACAGCGCGAGGGCAGGGCATGGAGGAAACACAATGGGGTGGAGGGAAACGGCACAGGACTAAATGAAAAGAAAAGGAATCTACGACTATAATTGCTTATATTTTTAAAGAAAAATACATTTTAAATTGTTCACTTTGGTGGGAAGGAGATGAGAAGGGGAGGGGGCAGGGACATGAGCTAGAGTCACTTCAATGGACCTTGCTCTGCAGCACTGAGTTTGGAACTGAGTGTATATTTCATATAATTATAAAATAAAAAAGCAATTCCCAAACTTTGCAAGTAAAGGGGGACGAGTGACACCAGCTACGTCCCCAGGCGGCGGAGTAACCCTAAGCACACGCAGCAGAGCTGCTCAAGGTGGTATCTGAGGAAAACCTGGGGTCCTGAGTGAACTACCAGTATGAGCTCCTGGTTTCTGTTTAAGACATGTATCTCCCAGTTCTGTCCCCAGGAGCAAGGAGCACAGGATCGCAGGCTGCGGTTTCTAAACACCACCCTTGGAAAGGGCCAGGGCCCCCGTGGAAACGCCGACTCCAGGCGTGGGCAGGACAAGCCGGGGATGAGGGAGAGCGGGGGAGCCACCGTGGTGGCCAGGGACACATCAGGTGACTGGGGGCCAGAGGGCCACTGTGGGGCCGTGTGCTTACCGCCCGAGCATGACTGAACTTGGGGACTGAAACATCAGATGCGGTGACATCTGTGATGTTATGATGGTGTTAGAAACATCCAAACCTCACTGACCACCCTTGGCAGATACTTGAGGTCCAACTCATTTTGTGATAGATTTTTTTTTTGTTTTTAGAGAAGAGGGTCTTGCTGTATTGCCCAGGCTGGACTCAAATTCGTGAGCTCAAGTGATTTTCCCGCCTCAGCCTCCCAGAGTGCTGGGGTTACAGGCGTGAGCCTCCATGCCTGACCTTAATTCATTATTTTTATTTATTTTTGAGACAGAGTCTCGCTGTGTTGCCCAGGCTAGAGTGCCATGGGCGTCAGCCTCGCTCACAGCAACCTCAGACTCCTGGGCTCAAGCGATCCTCCTGCCTCAGCCTCCCGAGTAGCTGGGACTACAGGCATACGCTACCATGCCCGGCTAATTTTTTCTATATTTTTAGTTGTGTAACTAATTTCCTTCTATTGTTAGTAGAAACGGGGTCTCATTCTTGCTCAGGCTGGTCTGGAACTCCTGAGCTCAAATGATCCGCCCACCTCAGCCTCCCAGAGTGCTGGGATTACAGGCGTGAGCCACCACACCCAGCCCCAATTCATTATTTTTAAAGGTGGTAAATAAAGGGAGGGGTCAAACACCTGCCTTTCTCCGGCAATCTGCGCCACTGGACACCTGAGAGCAGTGAGGGAGGCATCTCATAGGAGCATCCCACTGATAAAGAGGCCGGGATGGAACTAGAACAGGACCACGTCACAGTCTCTGATGAAAGCAGTGCAGCGGCTGCCTGCACCACAAAAAGAGGCAGCGGCACCTCGTGTACCCTGACGGAAGACACCAAACACCACCTCAGCAAAAACCAGGTAAACTAATAACAAAAACCTGGAGATGAAGCTGACTGAGCCTTAAATATAACTGGCACTTTATAGAAAGACAGGACAGAGAGAAATCAATGAAGCCACAAGGATGTGGCCAGCAGGAGCCAGGCTGCAAGAAACAGGCTGGACAAAGGATCACGGGCCTCCAAAACAACAAAGAGATTCAAAGGCCGGGCGCAGTGGCTCACGCCTGTAATCCCAGCACTCTGGGAGGCCGAGGCAGAAGTTAGTTCGAAACCAGCCTGAGCAAGAGTGAGACCCCGTCTCCACTAAAAATAGAAAGAAATTAATTGGCCAACTGAAAATACATAGAAAAAATTAGCCGGGCATGGTGGCGCATGCCTGTAGTCCCAGCTACTCGGGAGGCTGAGGCAGCAGCATCGCTTGAGCCCAGGAGTTTGAGGTTGCTGTGAGGTAGGCTGACGCCACAGCACTCTAGCCTGGGCAACAGAGTGAGACTGTGTCCCAAATAAATAAATAAATAAAAGAAAAAGAGATTCAAGAGACTTATTGACCAATTCTAAAAAAAATTAGGATTCAAATTCAAGCAAATTAAAAAAAGAGAAAGAAATAACCTTAGGCTGTGGTATGCAGGATAATCCCCCTGCCCCCCTGGGCTGCCCACACCTAATCCTCAACCTAAGAGTGAGTCCCCTTGCTGGTAAAGGGTTTTGCAGCTGTGATTATATTTAGGATCTTGAGGCGGGAGATGATCCCGGATTATCCGGGTGGGCGCAGCATAATCGCAGCTGCCTTTGTAAGTGAAAGCGGGGAGACCAGAGGGTCAGAGAGGGCCGGGAAGGTGCTGCCTTGCTGGCTCTGGGCAGGACAGGACAGAGCTGAGGGCCAGGCTGGGAGACACAGGAAGCGGTTTCCCTGCAGACACCCGACAGCCCAGGGAGACCCGGCTCAGACTTCTGACCTCTGGGGCTGTAAGAACGTGACCCTGATGGCCGGGCGCGGTGGCTCATGCCTGTAATCCCAGCACTCTGGGAGGCCAAGGTGGGCAGATCGCTCAAGGTCAGGAGTTCAGTCTCCACTGAAAATAGAAATAAATTAATTGGCCAACTAAAAATATATAGAAAAAACTAGCCGGCATGGTGGTGGCATGCCTATAGTCCCAGCTCCTCGGGAGGCTGAGGCAGGAGGATCGCTTGAGCCCAGGAGTTTGAGGTTGCTGTGAGCTAGGCTGACGCCCTGGCACTCTAGTCCGGGCAACAGTTTCTCACAGCAGTCACAGGAAACCAGCACATGGGCCGAGGGAGGAGGTGAGAACCCTGATTAGGTATTCGGGAGCATTAAGTAAGTGCTATTTGTTTACAGTGTCATGTTGGCATCTACAGTCAGTTTTGAAACAGGAGGTGTCCATATGCTATGGAGAAGTGTGTATATATATGCTAAAATGTCTATAGGTAGGAAGTCTGAAAGTGGCTTTCGGGTAACAAGGGCAGGGTGGGAGGGGGTGGGTAGACCTGTCAGGCCCTACGGTGACAATTTTTGCAGCTAGGCCATGGATACAGAGGGATGCTTTTTAATTTATTTTTGTTCATACTGGAAAATTTCTATGTTAAAATACTTTTCCAAGTCAAAGCTGGACCCTTGCTAAGCATGTGACCTGGGCAGGTCCTGCAGCCCCTCCGTCCTTGAGCAGGACGAAACCACCTCAGGAGGGCAGCCGGCCCCGTGCGGCCAAGGCCCCGGCCCCCGGGCCAGCCGGGCCCCAGGGCAGGAGCTCCCACGGGCAGGGTGGCAGGTTGGAGCGTGCAGACGGCGAGGCCCAGCAGGGGCGCCCCCACCCTGCGCCCTCCCGGCTGGCCCAGGGCCCACCTTCTTCATGAGCATGTATATGTGCAGCTGCGCGTCGTCCAGCACGTAGCGGTGGGGCTGGCGCAGCCCCTCCAGGGTCCGCTCCATCGTCCGGCTGTCGATGTTGACCCAGCGGGCCGCGCCGGGAGCCAGGAACTGCCTGGGGGTGGGGGCAGGGGCGGGTCATCCAGGCGGGCGTGTCTGCCCAGCAGCCGGCCAGCACCCGGCCCGCCCGGCGACACTCACTGGTACGCGGCGTCCGCCAGGGCGGGGACCTGGGCCTGCCCTCCGTAGCGCAGCTCCTCGCATGCCTCCCAGAAGCTCAGGTTTTCGGCTGGGCGACGCGGGAACTAGTCAGGAGCCAGGAGGGGACTCCTTGGGGCGGACAGGAACTGGGGGGACGGGGTCCCTCTGGGGCCCCAGGGCAGGAGGGCGGGGCGCTTCTCACCACTGAACTCCTTCCCGAGAAAGTCCATGAAGTGTGCCCGCCCCAGGGGGTCCTCCAGCAGCTCCTGGAAGCTGAAGGCCCAGCGCTCCACACGCAGCTTGGTGGGTGCAGCCGCCCTGGGGGAGGGGGTGTTGGGGTGGCTGGGCTGACCCCGCGCCAGCCCAGGACGGAGTACACAGGTCCCTGCCCGCCCCACCCGGGCTCACGTGGGCGAGTTCACGGCCCAGTAGGCGGCGTTGTCTGTGATCCAGGGGTTGCTGGGCAGGCACCCCGACAGCATGGGGTCGTGCAGCCAGTGCTGGACGCTGAACTGCAGGTACCTGGAGGGGACGGTGCCGGGGCTGGGCAGGATGGGGCCTCAGGGACAGGGCATGGGAGAAAGGGTCTGGGCTCTGGGCCGGGGTTCTCCAGATGCCCCCCACCGACTCACGCCTCAAGGCAGACAGAAGACTTCACCCGGGCCCTGCCCAGGGCCTTCCTGTAGCGCTCGATCTAAGACGAGAGACTCATTCGCTCAGTCCTGGGCTGGGGGCTGGAGGCCACACCCCCACCCACCCCTGGACCTACCTCCCGCTTGTAGAAATCCAAGCTCTTGGTCTAGAAGGGGACAGGTGACTGCGTCAGATCGCAGGCCCGTGACCTGAGACCCTGCCCCAGCAGGATGTGGCAGAGAACAGCTCGGGCCCCAGCCCTGCCCTCAGAGCCGCCTCTTCCAATGGAGGAGGGGGCTTTGACTTTCCAGGAGACCTCCGGGGGCCTGTAGTCCAGAGATTTCTGGAATATTCCACAGAACCCCCTGCTTCTCACAGTTGCCTTGAAGTCCCCCAACTGTGATTAATATGTCATATTTTCAAATGCATTTAAATCATCTTTTAAACGACATACACACGAAAAGCACTCCTAATGGGCTGACGCTGGGGAGCCAGGTCTAACTCAGACTCGGGAGCCGTGACCCATGTTCCCCACACGGGCCGAGAGCCAGAGGCAGGGGACCCGCCACATGGTCAGGACACGTGTGAGTCCCAACATTTGCCCCAGCCCTCTTTGACCAACTCCATTCGGGGTTTTGAACTCAGGAAGAAGTTTGTCTGTTCTAGGCTGTGGGTTTGGTGGGGTTTGATTTGAACAAACAAGGGGCTTTGCTGCCACGACTTGGGGATGCGTCTGTCCTGGTCTGGTTCCCTCCAGCTCTGGAGGCCACCAGAGCCCCAGGAGGCAGCAGGCTGGTTCAGCCCAGGTCCCTCAGGCCCGTACTCTGCCGATCACCCCTCCAAGTCCCTGTGAGCCCTGATGTTGTCCCAGCCTGGGGGAAGAGCCCCTCCCTCCCTGCCCACTCCACTTACGCACACCCAGGGCAGCAGGTGGCAGGGGGAGAAGGTGAGCTGGCAGGCCACTGGGGTTGGGGAGGGCGAGGGCAGAGTGACCAGGAGCAGCTGCACCGTGTGTCACTTGGGTGGTCTGGAGGACACACGGACGGACGCATGGACAGCAGCCCCCGCCCCCAGGCAGTCCCACGGCGCAGCAGGGTGGGCACACAAGCAGGGGCTCACCATCTGCACTGGGCTGGCGGTGCAGCAGCCCCGCTCCGGACCCTGCTCCAGCACGTTGGGGACCCCGGGCTGGAGAGGGGAGAGGAGAGGAGGGGGCACAGCTCTGGCAGCCTCCTGTGACCCCCACCCTAGGGCTAAGTTCCACCTCCACAGACCCCCAGAAGCTGAAGCGCTTCACCCTGCAATGTGGACACGCTCAGGGGAGCTCAGGAGCAGAGCCCCGACCCAGCCCCAAGCCCTGTCTCCTCCCTGCTCACGCCCCCCTGCAGTGGCCTGTCCACTTGGTCTCCCCACGGCCCCAGATGGTAGTGGGACCTCAAGCCACCTGCCAGGACCACGGTTCAGGGTAAGGCCTGACAGCAAGCGAGCACCCCAGAAACTCCTGGGCTGTGGCCTCAGTCCCCCATGCTGTAGCTGAGGCCAGCCCGCACTCTGCCTCCTCCTGAGGGTCTTCGGTCCCCCTCAGACTGAAAGAGACGCGGGTTTGTCCTGTGGTCTGGGGGTGGGGCGGCCTCAGACCTGGCCTGCAGATCTCTGGGTAAAGCAGGACCTGGAAGGCACGTCCTTCCACAGGCTCAAAACGGAGGCCCTGCCGGAGGTTTCCAGCGAAGCGTGACGCCCCCGCTCCCCAGCAAGGGCTCACCGGGGGCCTGTTCACCAGCCAGAACGTCTGCTCCTGGCATGCAATGACCAGCCTGTCCCCCTTCCTGCGCCGCTTAGCTGCCCTGGGAGGAGTAGGCAGAGTTGGGGGTACACTGAGCCACTGCAGTGGCTCCCCCCACCCTCAACCCTGGACCTGGGTGGGCAGCTACCCCTGGGCAGTGCCATCCAGGCCCCACAGCTCCCGGAACAGGCTGGGTTGGTGCCGCGCGGCCGGCAGCAAGATCTCACCGCAGCTGCTCTCTGGCCTGCATTAGCACCAGGTCCCACGCGTGGTTGATCCTCTTGTGTAGCTGGACATAGCGCTCCTGGGGGCAGTGAGGCCTCGGCGGGTAAGCCCCTCCCGTGCCCAGCTCCGGGGCGTGGAACCCACCACCCCAGGGAGACTGTGCAGGGGGTGTGTGTGTGGAGGGTGTTGGGGGTTATCTCGGGGCCTGGGCCGTGTGTTCTGGGGCGAACGCGGGGCCTGGACTCTCCCAGCTGGACGCAGCCTGGGCGGGGTCCCACCTTCTCATGGTCCGGCAGGGCCCCGTGCTTCCGCATGTTCTTCTTGGCCAGGTAGATGGCTGGAAAGACGGTGCGGGCTGCAGAGGGCAGCTCTGCCCCTACCCCCCCCCCCGTGGCGTCATCCTTGGTCCACCATCCTGGGAGTTGTCCTCAGGCTAGCCCATCCCATCCCCACTCACCATAGTCCAACTCGGCGGCTGGCCACAGGGTGCTTGTCCAGAAGTACGGGGTCTGGTGTGGTGCAGGGAGAATCGAGTCCGGGACCACCCCAGTGTTGGCCCACCCTCAAAACTCCCTTGGAAGGAGACCGGGCTTCACAGAGGAGCTCTGAGGACCTCCCTGTCTGCCCACCGCCCAGCGGCCCTGCTGCCCACTGGCCGTTCGGCCCCCCTGGAACTGAGCTCAACTGTCCCCTGGAGCCCTGGGCAGGGCAGCCTCCCCGTCCGTGGTTGCCTGAGCCCTCCCTTTAGGGTGGGGGGGCAGTCACAGTCTGTGCTTGGGGTGGCGACACCACTGATGGCAGGCTGGGCCTGGGTCCCTGATGTGGTCGGGGAGGTGGGACGGGTCTCCATCACATTTGAGTCCATGAGGTGCAGGGCTCCTGTCCTCACGCCCCACAGTCTCCTTCTTCGGGGTGAGGGTCTTGGACCCTCTGGAAGCCAGCAGAATCTTCCACAGGCACACACCTCTAATGGGGTCCCTTGCCGTGGCCCCAGGAAAACTGATACTCGGTCCCCTAACCTAGTCCTTCTCAGCACATGGATACTTCCAGTCCGGGCCTTTTGGGGAAGGGGCAGGAGCCCCCCCCCACGGTGCCATCACCACATCCCCCTCCAATCCCAGCAAGCGCCACGCCCCTCCCTGGCGTCCCCACTGGTTGGCCTTCTGGGTAGGTAGCTGGGGTCCCGCCTGCTCCCAGCCGAGCCTGACCTGGAACCTGTAGGGCGTCTCGTCGGGCCGGAGCACCAGGATGCCAGGGTCCCGCAGCGGGTACAGGTAGCCATGCTGTACCAGAAGCATGCCCAGGTGCAGGGCCTCTGGGAGGGGCGGGGCGGTGAGTGTCAAGCCTGAGCTCCTCTAACCCTAGCACGCTCCGCAGGGCTCTGACGCCGGGGACCCCCAGAAGACCCAGCCACCAGCCGGGGACCCCAGCAGGAAGGCCGGCCGCCTGAGCCCTCACCCTCCTGCGGGACGCAGAACTTCTGGATCAGCCACTCCACGACGTCGCCGCCTGCGCAGGAGACTGCGGTGGAGCCAGGCCCAGGCATGCACGCCCCCCACCCAGCCCGCGCCCACCCGCCACGGCTCACCCGCCACCGCGTGGGGGACGGCGGTGATGAGCAGACGCTGGCTCCGCATCTTCACGCCCTGGTCGGGGTCCTGCATGCTCACGACCACCCGCTCCATCTGGGTGGAGGGGGCCGTGGTGAGGGGCTTCTCCCGCCACCCCCAGGTCCCGGGCCCCTATCCCCAAGCCGGCGGGAAGCCCCGTCAGCGCGCTCAGGCCAGATTAGCGCGGGCGACAGCTGGCGGCAGAGGCGCAGGCCAGAGGGGACCCGCCGGCTGCACCAGGCGCAGCCCTAGCCCGCGGGCACCGCGCGCTCCCGCACCGGCCCCGCACCCGCGCCTCTCCCGCCCTCCAGGCCCGGACCGGCCCCGCGCCTCCCACCTTGCTCAGATGCGGCCTCTGCGCGCGGGGGCGCCCGCCCGAGGGTGCGGGGCCCGCGGCCATGGCTGCGGCGAGGCCGGCGGAGTCCGAGGCTGCCCCGCCCCACCCCGCGGGGCTCCCACCCCGCCCAGCCCTGCGCCCGAGTTGGCCCGAGTTAACCCTCCGCGCCCCGGCATGCGGAGTCCCGTCTCCCGGTCCCACTGCGGGCTGACAGCCCCGCCACGGCCCAGGCCCGAAGCAAAGGGGTTGGCACCAGGCGCGCGACCCGAGAATGTCCCCAACGTTCCGGAAACAGGCTCCTGCAGGCGGGGCGGCGCCAGGGCTGCGTGGGGGCCATGCGGGCCTGGAGGTGTCCGGCCCGGAGGGGGCTTGAACCCCGACGGAAAGGGAGGACTGGGGGACAGGGTGAAGATGCGGGGAGGGGTTCATTCCGCTCATCGAGGGGCGAGGACTCCGGGAGAGGGTGGGGGTTCAGACGGGGGCGGTGCCTCAGTGGAGGAGGACGCAGGAGAAAGGATGGGGTCAGCCCGAGGAGCAGGGCTCTGGGGTCAGGGCCCACCTGCCCACGGGCTGTGGGAGGGTATGACCGCCCTGCGAGCAGGTCCCTGTGCTGGTTCGGCGCCACGCACCACCGTGGTGCGGGGGTTGGGGTGCCAGGCTGGTCTGCTGGTGTTCGCACATGGGCTGGAGGCTGCATGTGTTGGCTTGCGTCTCCCTGTCCCCTGCTGTGGGTCCCTGAGTGGGGTCCTTCCAGGTGGGGAGGAGGGGAGCATGGCAGATGGCTCAGTTGCCAGGGGCCTGGTGGGCAGTTGGGGAGTGGGCAGAGACCCTGCCCAGGTGACTCTAGAACTGGGAGGAGGCACTTTGTTGAGGGGGGGGTCTCAGTGCCCTCTCCACCCAGTGTCACCAGCGGCCACGGTCTCAGGGCCCCACTCCCAGGCTCCAGCAGCTTGTCCACACCTATCCCAGACCTCCTGAGCTAGGCCTGGGCCCTTCAGGCTCCACTGGGCAGGGCCATTGACCTATTTGTAAAAGGTGCATCACTCCTGTAATCTTAGCACTCTGGGAGGCCGAGGCAGGTGGATTGCTCAAGGTCAGGAGTTCGAAACCAGCCTGACTGTGCAAGAGCGAGAACCTGTCTCCACTAAAAATAGAAATAAATTAATTGGACAACTAAAAATACATAGAAAAAATTAGCTGGAACCATAATTTTTATTTCTCCTAAATAGAAAAAAATGAAAAAAAAAGTTATAAAATTTTTATTAATTAAAAAAAAATTAGCTGGGCATGGTGGCACATGCCTGTAGTCTCAGCTACTAGGGAGGCTGAGGCAGAAGGATTGCTTGAGCCCAGGAGTTTGAGGTTGCTGTGAGCTAGGCTGATGCCACGCCACTCTAGCCAGGGCAACAGAGTGAGACTCTGTCTCAAAAAAAAAAAAGAAAGGTGCAAACAGGCATGTGTAGGGGCTGGGCCTAGAAGAAATGATGGATGGAAAGAACCTGAGTAGGTGAATGAAGGGTCAGGCGAAAACACCTGCCCAAAGCTGCTTGTTTGCTGAGTGCAAAGTCCAGCTGAAAACAGCTGACCTGTATGGAAGTTGTTAAAGAAATTAGCAAACAACTCTGATCCTTTGCACGGGTCCTTAGAAATAAATACGGGAGGAAAGTAGCTGAGGAGGCCGCTTTCTCCTTTAGGTTTTGGTCTCTCCCCTTCTCTCTAAATACTGTGTGTTCTGGGTACTCATTCGTTCTTTCAATACTGAGCTCAGGAGAGAAAACGCAGCCCCGGCGAGTGGTGACCCAGACTGCCTCAGGAATTCTACGCGTCAGGAATTGAGCGTTTCTGTCGTCCTTACTACGATGATCACCCGGTAAGGGACAGTCTGCCACCGCTTTGGGAAAGGGACCGAGGCGTGTAGTTTCAGAAGGGGATTTCTAACTCGGGACTACACCTGACAAAAGGTCAGCAGATCTATCATCTGCGCACTTTGCAGCAACCCTTAGAAGCTGCCTGGTGTCCTGTTGAACCAAAAGTTCTAGGACAGCTCTCGTGCGCAGGAAGACAGCATTGCCCTAACGGCAGTCGGGTACCCCGCCGCTGCGTTGCAGCCTTTTTCTCCTTCTCTTTCTCCTGGGCAGTACAGCCGCAGTTTGCCGGGCTCACGTCTTAACCCGCCTGTGTTTAAGCCCCTAACACGGGGGGACTGGACACCCTTCTGCCTACCAATGACTCAGCAAGGACTGGGGGAGGACGTTGCCTCCACGCCCCTGGCAGAGAAGCGGAACGGACTGGCTTAATAGCACAGAGTCAGCAGTTTATCATTCCTCTGATCCTCCTGTGGGTGTCACCGACTTACATCGTACAACACGGTGCGTTCCCATGACCGCTCAGAAATGTCTATATTATCAGCCTGTCGTGCTTGGTCTTGTCACTTTGTGTCTCTTATTTTCCAGGACGGATCCGCCAATTGATGACCTCCCAGTGCCAGTATGAAGAGGCACTGGCTGAAGCTTACATCTTTTTCCTACGCACAGCCTGTCTCTGATTTTAAACATGCAAAAGGGGACCTGCAGGGACTGGGCCTGGAAGAAAGGATGGATGGATGGAAAGAACCTGAGCAGGTGAATGAAGGGTCAGGCGAAAACACCTGCCCGGAGCTGCTTGTTTGCTGAGTGCAAAGTTCAGCTGAAAACAGCTGACCTGTGTGGAAGTTGTTAAAGAAATTAGCAAACAGCTCTGATCCTTTGCATGTGTCCTTGGAAATAAATACAGGGAGGAACGTAGCTGAGTGGACCATTTTCTCCTTTAGATTTTGGGCTCTCCCTTTCTCTCTAAGCACTGTGTGTTTTGAGTAATTATTCATTCTTCGCTACCAAGCTCAGGAGCGAAAAAAGTAGCCGCAACAGGCCTGTTTCTGCTTTCTTGCAGACAGGGTACCTCTCCTCCCCTTCTGCGCCCAGAGTCCCGCGGGCTGGGCAGGGTTGGGGTGGGCCTTGGACCAGGCACCTCCAGACATGGTTGGCTGAGCCTGTTTCCACTGCTGGAGAGGACAGGTCTGGGACAAGGTCGGGCCCTGGCTGGAAGGGAGCTCTCGTGCCAGGATCCCATCTCCCTTGTGGTAGGTCAGGCTGGCTCCAGGGTCCGGCTGCACTCTCGACGGGAGGCACCATCTCCAGCCCGGAGACCAGTGGCCAACACCCCGGTCCCTGCAGGGGAGGCACAGCCAAGGGGGCGTCTAGGGGAGCCTGGGCCCAGCTCACCGGATCCTGCCTTGGAGAGGCTGTGGGCAGATGGGGGAATCCAAGAGGGACAGTCCCAACCCAACCCCACTGCCCCAGCACCCAAGGTGGTTTCCTGCTCAGAGATATTGTGTGGACACAGGTGGGTCTGATCTCAGTGTCCCCAGAAATGGGGATGAGGACAGGGAGTGTCTGAAAAGAGGGCTCAGGCTGGTGTTCTGCCACCTCCTTTACTCAGAAGCAGGCCTTTGGTCCACCTGTTCCCCAGCCTAAGGCCCTGCCACGCCCCCCCACTGACCAACCCCATCCCCACCCACCTCTGGTCTCAGTTGAGGTGTTGGGATCAGAAGCTCCTACTGTGCCCCCGTCAGCACAACCCCCCACTGCTGCTGTGCTGTTGTGGCAACGGGCTCTCCCCAAGGACAGGGGCCTTGGTAATTGGGTCTCCAGGGACGGGCAGAGACCCCCCCCCCATCAAGGAAGGGCCGCTCCCGCGGGTCTGCCGCCTCGGTAAGCGTTGGCGGGATCCTGTATGTCTGCGGGCATCTCCAGACCGCACCTGAATGTGAGAGTGGGACTCGTGTGCGCGCGTTTTCCTCCCCGCTGATGACTGCGACCCTCCAGGGTGCGGGGCGCCGCTCCCCCCGCCGGCTGGGCTGCCCCAGGAGTCCCCTCCTCCCAGACAGGCTGCTGGGGCGCGGGGAGGGCGGAGGGCTGCGGGCCCAGGTGTGGCCTGCGCTGCTGCGGATAATGGCCGCCTGGAGACGCTGGGGACGCGGCGGGGGCGGGGGCGCACCTGCTCCGCTCGGCGCCCCCAGCCCCGCCGCGGCTGCGAGGGCTTCCCGGGAGAACCCCAGACTCCCGCCGGCGCCGTGGGGGTGGGGCGGCCCTGACGGCCGGCGCGCGGAGCCGGCGGGCGGGCGCCGGGGATCGTGACCGCAGCCGCGTGCGTCCGCGTCCGGGCGCCTCTGCGCGGGGTCCGGGTGCGCCGTGCGGGCGACACGCGCGTCTCTTCGGGGCTGCGCGGGGTCCGCGGAGCGGCTGGGGGCGCGCGGCGCGGGCGCGGCGCTGGGCGCGGGGGGCGCTCCCGGCCGGGATGAGCTCACCGCAGTCGCGCCGGGGCTGAGCGCCGAGCCGGGCGGCGGCGGGGCGGGCGGCGGCTCCTCGGCGGGCCGGGCCGGGCCGCGCGCCACCATGCTGGGCCTGGACGCGTGCGAGCTGGGGGCGCAGCTGCTGGAGCTGCTCCGGCTGGCGCTGTGCGCCCGAGGTGAGCGGCCGGCTGGGGCCCGGCGGCCGGTGGGCGCGGGTGGGGGAGTCTCGGCAGGCAGGGTCTCTGCCCGGTGCGCGCCGGCCCCTCCCCCGCAGCAACTTTAGGGGCGCGCGTGGTGCAGACCCCGGCCCGGGGCGGGGGGACTGCGTCCAGGCGCGACCCTCCTGGGAAGGGAGCCAAGAGTGGAAGGGTGTGTTTGTGACACAGGGAGGCAGTGGCTCCGCTTGGGGACCACGGCCTGGATCCCCTCTCCTGGGTGGGGCTGGGGCTCCTCAGGGCATGTGGTGGTGGTCCCTTCGGAGACTAGAGCACAGGGGGCCAAGACTCAGAGGGACCCTCCCCGAGGCAGAGGAAGTGGCCCCAGAGCATGAGCTCAGGGTGTGGAGAACCACCCTGTGCTCCAGGCACAGGGCGGGGAGGGACCCCTAGGACTGTGGAAAGTGTTTGGAAAGACCCCATCCCAGAGCAGGATGGTGGGGGACTCGGAGGTGTCCTAGAACACTATGGGAAGAGCCCAGAATGTGGGGAGCCCCAGAATACCGGGAGGGCAGCATCTCTGCTCTAGGGAGGGCCCTGGGGGTCAACACTTTATGATAGTAGCCTCCACCCCTTGGCACTGTCCTCCATTTGGGGTCTTTGTTCCCCCCACCTTTGGCCTCAGGGTCAGGGAGGGGCCCTGGATGGACAGCTGGGCCAGGAGGAGCCGGTGCCGCTGCAGGGCTGGCTGGGTCTCCAGCTGCCAGGGCCCCTCCTCAAGATCCGGGTGCACCGGCAGCCCACCTCGGGCTCCTGCTTTGGTCCCTTTGGGCAGCGGGCGGTGCCGTGGCCAGGTGGGGACTCCAATGCCAGGGCGAGCTGGTGGTGGCTGCTCATGCGCCCTCCTTGACCCGCAGTCCTCCTGACCGACAAGGAGGGGGGGCATCTGCAGCCGGATGAAGTGCTGGACGAGGCCGTGCCCGAGTACCGGGCGCCGGGCAGGAAGAGCGTCCTGGAGATCCGGCAGCTGGACCCGGAGGACGAGAGCCTGGCCAAGTACAAGCGGGTGCTGCTGGGGCCCCTGCCGCCCGCCATGGGTATGGACCGGGGCCTGGGCTCAGAGGGCCAGGTCAGGGGCGGGGGCGGGGCCGGGTGGGGCATCCGGCAGACTTTCAGTGTCTCCCCAGACCCGAGCCTGCCCAACGTGCAGGTGAGCAGGCTGACGCTGCTGTCTGAGCAGGCTCCAGCGCCCATCACCATGGACCTCACAGGTAACTCCCAGGACGCCAGGTGCAACCTGAGCCCAGGTGGGGCCCTCACAGGTGCACGTTTGTGCTGCTCACCCTGGGCCTGTCCCTGCAGACCTCCTGGGCATGGTGCCCCACATGGGGACTTCTGGGGACAGGACTTTAGACCTTAGCTGCCGTTTCCCTAACAGGGGACCTGGCTGCGCTGAAAAACCAGGTGTTTGTCCTGAAGGAGGGAGTTGATTACAAAGTGAAGATCACCTTCAAGGTGAGGGCAGCGGTGGTGGGGGGCAAGGCCGGGCCGGGGCCCAGCCCCGAGGGGCCCCCCTAATGCCTCTGTCCCCCAGGTCAACAGGGAGATCGTCAGCGGCCTCAGGTGTCTGCACCACACCTACCGCCGGGGCCTGCGAGGTGAGGGCAGAGTGGGGGGCGCGGGGTGCCGTGGAGGGGGCTGGCGGGGCAGAGGGCGGCCCCTGACACCCGTGCCGTCCCCCAGTGGACAAGGCTGTCTACATGGTGGGCAGTTACGGCCCAAGCGCCCAGGAGTACGAGTTTGTGACTCCAGTGGAGGAGGCGCCGCGGGGCGCGCTGGTGCGGGGCCCCTACACCGTCTCCTCCCTCTTCACGGACGACGACAGGACGGACCACCTGTCCTGGGAGTGGGGCCTGCACATCTGCCAGGAGTGGAAGGACTGAGCCCCACCCCCACACGGGGTCCTTGTTTCCCTCTCTCCCTCCGTCCGTCCGTCCGTTGCTGCACAGGGACCCCCAAGCATTCCCCAGCCCCCTCGCGAGTGACCAGACCCGTCCCCCACCCCTGCCCTGTCCTGGGAGCCCCCCCACCCCTGGGCCTGGTGCTGCCCTGAACAGTCCCATTAAACATCGCCCTGTCTCAGTGCCCTTGTGTCGCCTCTTTCTGCCTCCCGCTCCCGTGTGGGCTGGGGAGCTGTGGGCCTTATCGTCCCTGTGGCCGGGCCTGGGTGCCACGTGGCGGCTGCTGCTTGGCCTCCAGGCTCCTTATCTGCCCCTGCGCCGCTGGGCCCACAGCGCCATGGACAGCCAGCTCCTGCCTATGCTGCTGCTGCTGCTGCTTGGAGCCTCCAGCCCTTGGGGACAGGGACAGGGGCCTGAGGGTTCCGCAGAGGAGCTCCTGGAGGAGCCCCCTGAGGAGAAGGTGCCTAGGGAGGATGGGATCTTGGCCCTGAGCCGCCACACCCTGGGCCTGGCCCTGCAGGAGCACCCCGCCCTGCTGGTGGAGTTCTGTGAGTGTGTGCGGGGCTGGCGGGGCTGGGGACCGCAGGGACCACTGGGCTGGACCCTGCCGTGTGCAGAGGCACCGGCACAGGAGGGGCCTCCTGTAGGCACTTGCCCCCCCACAGCACCCAGTGCCCTGGACAGCGCTGAGCTGGGGAGCCCTGGGGTTTAGCCGGGCCCGGGTCTGGTCTGAGCAGGCGGTCGGTCGTGCAGGGACCCTGGGGACCCCAGAGGGCCCGCACCTCCCTGCTCCTCCAGCTGTGGCCGTGACGCCAACCTTGCTGCTGGCCGGTTGGCCATGTCTCCAGGTGGCTGGTGGTGGCGCCCTACGAACTCTCCCCATAAAGGCCCAGACAGCTTGGATACGTGTATTTATGCTTCTGTGGTCTGTTTACAACCCTTCGCAAACATAAAAACCACATCTCTTATTTGGCAGGCCATGGCAGGCAGCCACATGTGGCCCGGGAGTCCCAGTCTTAGAAAGCAGTAATAGGGGGATTCTCCGGCTCTTCACATCTGGCTGGTCCCTGCGCCCCCAGCCCTGGGGGTCTCAAGGAGCCTCTGGTGCTCGGGCTTGGCGGGGGCCACGGCTGGGGGGGGCCCTGGAGGCGGTGAGCGTGAGCAGAGCGCTTGCGCCCCACTTGGAGGTGCTGCGGGTTCTGGCCAGGCAGGGAGGGGGCCGGGCCCGGGGCACTCACGGCTCTGTCCCCCAGACGCCCCGTGGTGCGCACACTGCAAGGCGCTGGCCCCCGAGTACCGCAAGGCAGCCGCCCTACTGGCGGCCGCGTCGACCCCGGCTGTGCTGGCCAAGGTGGACGGGACGGCGGAGCCAGAGCTGACGGAGGAGTTTGGGGTGACGGAGTACCCAACGCTCAAGTTCTTCCGTGACAGGAACCGCACGCACCCGGAGGACTACACGGGTGAGCGGTGGGCGTGGCGGGGTTGGGGCCGGGCCGGGGATGAGCCCAGGCTGAGGGGGCTCTCCGCAGGCCCCCGCGAGGCGGAGGGCATCGCCGAGTGGCTGAGGCGGCGGGTGGGGCCCAGTGCCACGCGGCTGGAGGATGAGGCAGGCG
The DNA here is from genome assembly GCA_008750895.1 of Mirza zaza. NCBI lineage: Eukaryota > Metazoa > Chordata > Mammalia > Primates > Cheirogaleidae > Mirza > Mirza zaza. Next base: position 630 of record VSMD01136624.1, on the reverse strand, counting down.
TCCAGGCGCTGGCGGGCGCCCGGGACGTGGTGGTCATCGGCTTCTTCCAGGTAAGCCGGCTGGTGGGGGCGGGGCCGCGGGGCAGCAACCACGGCAGCCACGGCCTCACGGGGCCGGGCCCTGTAGGACTTGCAGGACAAGGACGTGGCCACCTTCTTGGCCCTGGCCCAGGATGCCCTGGACATGACCTTTGGCCTCACTGACCGGCCGCAGCTCTTTCAGAAGTTTGATCTCACTGGTGACACCGTGGTCCTCCTCAAGAAGGTGGGTCGGGGCTGGGGTGCGGGTGGGGCTTGGGGCTGCGGCGCCCACTGACCACCTGGTGCTGTCCAGTTTGACGAGGGGAGGGCGGACTTCCCCGTGGACAAGGAGCTCGGCCTGGACCTGGCGGACCTGTCCCGCTTCCTCGTCACGCACAGCATGCGCCTGGTCACCGAGTTCAACAGCCAGGTGCGTCAGCCACTGGCACCAGGCGGGTCCCCGAGGTGGGGTGTCCTGAGTCACGAACTCCCCTTTGCAGACACCCCACTCTGGGGGTGCCCTGAGTCACGAACTCCCCTTTGCAGACACCCCCACGATCTGGGGGTGCCCTGAGTCACGAACTCCCCTTTGCAGACACCCCCACGATCT
>VSMD01136623.1:0-64396 GCA_008750895.1 Mirza zaza | reverse complement strand
GGGGGATTAAGAAATGACAGGTGGCCTGAATTGAGCTAACCAGGGCTTTTGTTCTGGGAATTGGAGGATGCAGGCTCATGAGGAAACCTCAACTGCTTGGGATATGTCTGCAGAAGGGATTTTTTTTTTAAAACTGTGCCTCCAAATTCAGAGGCAATAAAAGAAAAGATCAAAATATTTGACTGCCTGACAATAAAATAAAAACACTTTTGCATGGCAAAACAAAAATCTGCTAGAAGCAAAGGTAAAAGTCAATACCCAAATGACAAACTGAGAGGAAATATTCACAACATACATGACAGATAAAGAGGTAATATACAAAATTTATAAAGAGCTTTTTTTTTTTGAGATAGGGTCTCACTCTGTTGCCTGGGCTAGAGTGCAGTGGCGTCAGCCTAGCTCACAGCAACCTCAAACTCCTGGGCTCAAGCGATCCTCCTGCCTCAGCCTCCCAAGTAGCTGGGACTACAGGTATGCGCCACGATGCCCGGCTAATTTTTCTATGTTTAGTAGAGCTTGGATTGCCCACATGTGCACATAGTATATAAACTGAAACCCCAGACCCACATGAGGGCAAGCCCATGTTTAGCCAACACAGCCCTTTTCTCCTCGCCTGGAGTCTCTGAAGACATGAGGTGTCCCCATGGCTCCTGGCCATGGATAGATACCCCCCCAGCCCCTTGCACCCCTCCTCCCCATTTTTTTATTTCAGCATATTATAGGGGTACAAATGTTAAGGTTACGTATATTGCCCATGCCCCCCTCCCTACTCGAGTCAGAGCTTGAAGCGTGACCATCCCCCAAACATTGCACATCTCACTCATTGTGTTTGTCTATACCCATCCATCCCCTCCTCCACCCTCCCACCTGCCCGACACCTGATAAATGTTATTCCTATATGTCCACTTAGGTGTTGATCCGTTAATACCAATTTGCTGATGAGTACATGTGGTGTTTGTTTTTCCATTCTTGAGATACTTCACTTAGTAGAATGGGTTCCACCTCTGTATTTCCAGGAAAATACAAGAGGTGCTAGATCAGCATTGTTTCTTAAAGCTGAATAGTACTCCATGGTGTACATATACCGCATTTTATTAATCCACTCATGAATTGATGGGCACTTGGGTTGTTTCCACAACTTTGCGATTGTGAATTGTGCTGCTATAAACATTCGAGTGCAGGTGTCTTTTTCATAGAGTGACTTTTGATCTTTTTGGTAGAAGCCCAGTAGTGGGATTGCTGGATCAAATGGTAGATCTACTTGTATCGCTTTAAGGTGTCTCCATATTGCTTTCCACAGAGGTTGAACTAGTTTGCAGTCCCACTCCCCCCCATTTTTGCAATGCGGACCACCTGGGGCCAGAGTCAAAATCTCTAGCAACAGGTACGTCATGGCACTGACCGACCATCGGTAGGAGGCTGTGACCAGTCAGAAAGGACTTTGGGCCAAGATGACCAGAATGGCCATCCCAGGGCATGCAGTGTGACGGCAGCCTGGGAGGGGCACCGGTCAGGGGTGGGGAACCTGCAGCCTTCTCATTTCAAGCCTGTTCCTTTTTAAGCACCAAAAGAGGCAGGAAAAGCTTCATCTTTCTCTGCTGCACCCCTTTTAATTAAAGGATTTGTTCTGTAAAATTTGGATTCGGTCAAAAGGCTGCACTTAAGGACCTAGAAGGCCACATGTCCTCCTATCAGACAGGTCTCTGGTCCAGCTGCCCCCCTTGTGCCACTCGCAGCCTTGTCTCCCACCCCTCACCCATATGCTCAAGCACCCCAGACTTGAGATTCCTGGTCCCCACTTCTGTACTGTTGACCTGTCCAGCTTCAGTTCCTAATGTGAATTTCTTATTTTTTCCTTCCTTCCTCCCTCCCTCCCTAAAATATCATCCTTCCCAGCTCGCCTCTGTGCCTTGGGCCGCTGTCCCATCAGCAATCTGCCAACAGTTTACAAGGACAGCTCGGCCTGGGCGGCTCCCAGGATTACAATCTCTTTCCCCTGCCCTGGGTGAGGCGAGGCAGGATTCCTCGGTGCCTCTGTGCCCGCCTGGCCACAAGCTCCCCCTGCTAGCCGTGGCCTCTCACCGCCAGAGGATCCCGGCCAGAGCCACGCGTGGGCTGTGGGATTTATTTACCACGGCCCCGGCGGGACGTGCTCCTTCCGCTGCTCAGGGCAGATGCCTTCTGGGCCCTGCTCCTCATCCCTCCCCATCCCTAGATGGTGCTCCTCCCTGGAGACAGCCTCCTCCCTGTTCTGGCTGCACGGCCAGTTTCATCACTTCGCTGTTTACGGCCTTTGCAGGGAATCCGGGACGACTTAAGCAAGGCTGATATTGACCTTCAGCAAACACTGCTCAGAAAACACATGGCTTTGTTACAATCTACCGTCCCACGAGAGCCCTGCAGACATGCAATCTGTGGCCAGTGGGGATTAATAACGGCTGCTTTCCGGTGCCGCTGGGAGCGGCCCATGGGATGGGAAGCAACATCTGCCAGCACGGGTGTCAGATCTCTCTAGACTAGGGACTCCTGAGTGTTTGGTCCTTTTGCCTTCACTGACATCCCAGCTCCATCTCCTCTTCCTAAATCCTGGGATTTCCTGTTCTCCAGGGCTGCACCCCGACCTCAGGGACCCCTGACTTACCTATGTCTGGAATGCTAGAGTGACTCCCTACTTTAGCCTTGCTCCCTTAATGAGAACATAACCCAAAGCACTTGTGAGTTTTTATAAACCAAACCCTTTGTAAGCACAAGCTCATTATATTCACATTACAACGAGGTGGTTCTGGTCAGAGTACAAATGAAGACACAGACATAAAGGATGAAAACCCCTTGGCTGCAGACGGAGTGGTGACGTATCAGAGGATGACGGATAGACAGGAATCTGCACACACACACCCAGCACTGGTCTAGTGGGGTCCAATACAGATGGGAAAAGAATTTTCCTCCTCCCTCCCCAGTTCCCCATTGCCCTCCCTCCTGGGGCAAAATGACTTAGCCCTGGGTGCACCAGCTTTCTGAAGTGTTTTTAGGGGCAGAGAACCACAGACTGGGAAAGTTTGAAGAGAACTTATAAGTCTACCTCTGTCATGTCACAGAGGCTTAGAGAGTTTAAGTGACCTGCCAGCTGCTTGGTGGCTCCTAAAAGTCCAGGAATCTGCAGCAAGATCCAAATATGCACATATTTGTCCACACACTTGCACACACCTGGCTCAGAAAGGCCACCGAGGAGCTGGGACAAGGTCTGACGTCTGCTCTCAAGTCATGCCTCCGCAGTGTGCCACCTCCTGGGGTCAGGAGGGCCCCCCTCTCTCAGCCTGTGTCAGCACAGAGCTGATCGCACGCCGCACACCGTGTGCTCCGTAAAGGAGCATTTCCCAACCCCTTGCAAAGGCTGTATCCTCAGTTCATCGTTCTCCTCTGTTGTTTTGATCAGAAGCTCATGTTTGTCACAAAATGAAGCTTAATGACTTAAAATATGGTTTAAATTTGCTTTAGTTGCAGAGTTCTTCCCAGCTAGGGAGTATCAAGGTTGCAAAGGCTTAAAGCAGCAGAGACAATACTCACAAACCACACCTGATGATGTCTGAACTTCAAAGGAATGAACTTGTTGGGGGAGGGCAGTAAAATTTAGGCTCTGCTTCTCTGCCCCTTCTCAGAACTAGAACCAGTGGTATGCTATTCCTTTCTTAAAACTAAAGAGGTAGGCCGGGTGTGGTGGCTCAGGCCTGTAATCCTAGCACTCTGGGAGGCCGAGGCAGGCAGATTGCTCGAGCTCAGGAGTTCGAAACCAGCCTGAGCAAGACCCCGTCTCTACTAAAAATAGAAATTAATTGACCAACTAAAAATATATATACAAAAAATTAGCCAGGCATGGTAGCGCATGCCTGTAGTCCCAGCTACTCGGGAGGCTGAGGCAGGAGGATCGCTTGAGCCCAAGAGTTTGAGGTTGCTGTGAGCTAGGCTGACGCCACGGCACTCACTCTAGCCTGGGCAACAAGGTGAGACTCTGTCTCAAAAAAAAAAAACTAAAGAGGCTCTTGTTTGGGCGTGGGGTGGGGGCAAGTTCTATTTTTTCCCATTGTCCTGGCTTGTCCGCCTTATAATACTGCCCATATGTCCACGGCCATCTAAGATACGGCCGTGGTTGTTGTCTGTGCCAAGACCTCACTCTTCCTGCAGCAATCGCTGCCCAAATCGCAGGCAGCGTGCTTAGGAAACACTGTCAGATGGCCTCTGAAGGCCAGCACTGCAAGCCCGGATCCACAAAGCAGTGGCGCCACTGGAGATCTGAAAGGGCCTCTGTTCCTCTCATCCCTCAGGCCATAATATCTAACTCGAACACCACAAGCACAGCCACAAGAGGAGGAAGTCCTTTTTTTTCTAAGCCTCTGATCCCACAGAGCCACGTAGCAAGTGTGATCGAGGGTGCACGCCTTGCACGCTGCTAAGCACGGCTGCTGACCCTGCTCAGGGGTCAGCGTGGTTCCTCTCTCCCTCTGGGGGTGGAAAATCGCCCGGACCTGTTAGCCAGCCGCGAACTCAACTGTGGTTACCGACGCCGGCTTTCTTTTGGTTGCCCAAAAATGTGTAGTTGGTTGACTCTTTCGCCTTTCCGAGACTGCATTCTTCCATCCAAGTCAATGAGGGGGAGAGATTCAAGGAACTGAATAAAAGGTCTTTCTTTGGGCACTTCAAGGAACATATTTTGATGATTATCTTCTGCACGGTTCACAGAGTGGGTTTTCCCAACAGCCAATTGGGTCAGTAAAAATAAAAGATTTCAGAGTCTTCTCATGAGCCGATGCTATGTTTAAAGTACAGAATGGCTATAGTTTGCGGTTGGAGAATGCTATAATTAAGGTTGCAAAATTGTTTTCATTAGAACCCTCCCACCACTACACCCCCAACAGGCTTCCTTTGTGGGACTGTCCATAATCGGGTGGGAATCGTCTGTCCCTCTCAACTCTAAAGAGGGGTCCTTTCTGTTCAGATTCTCCTGCTCTGGAATTCGTCCTCATCTGCTCCCCCACCCCCTGTCTCGCTCTTCCGTCGCTCACCCCATTTTGGGATTCTCACACTCTCGCATCCCTAAATCCACATCTGCTCCTCTGGGACGGGCTCCTCTCCCCATTCCTGCCACCCCTGCCTGAACTGCCCACCTCCCTAAGTCTCCCACTGTGTTCTTTTTTTTTTTTTGAGACAGAGTCTCATTCTCTTGCCTGGGCTACAGTGCCGTGGCATCAGCCTAGCTCACAGCAACCTCAAACGCCTGGGCTCCACCGATCCTCCTGCCACGGCCTCCCAGGTTGCTGGGACTACAGGCATCTGCCACCATGCCCGACTAATTTTTTCTATTTTTAGCTGTCCAATTAACTTCTTTCTATTTTTAGTAGAGACGGGGTCTTGCTCTTGCTCTTGCTCAGGCTGGTCTCGAACTCCTTAGCTCAAGCTATCCTCCCGCCTCGGCCTCCCAGAGTGCTAGGATTACAGGCATGAGCCACCACACCGGCCTCCTGCTGTGTTCTTAGTGACCACAGAAGTTGTGGGTAAATCCTGTCTTTAGCCTAAACCCTCTTTCTCCTCAATGACTTTCCTCCCTTTTTTTTTCCTTTGCCCTTGGCTTTTCTAATGGGGATGCCATTGCCCTTCAGGGTGGCACAATTTTTCTTTTTTTTGAGACAGAGTCTCACTTTGTTGTCCGGGCTAGAGTGAGTGCCGTGACGTCAGCCTAGCTCACAGCAACCTCAAACTCCTGGGCTCAAGCGATCCTCCTGCCTCAGCCTCCCGAGTAGCTGGGACTACAGGCACACACCACCGTGCCCAGCTAATTTTTTCTATATATTTTTAGTTGGTCAATTAATTTCTTTCTATTTTTAGTAGAGACGGGGTCTTGCTCAGGCTGGTTTCGAACTCCTGAGCTCGAGCAATCTGCCCGCCTCGGCCTCCCAGAGTGCTTGGATTACAGGCGTGAGCCACCGTGCCTAGCCTAGGGTGGCACAATTCTTTGTGAGATGGCACTTACCCACTCTGCACAGACATTTAGCATCCTGGACTTGCCCTCTATGTGCTGGTGGCAATCCCTGGTCATGATGACAACCCTGAATGTCCACCCCATTTCTAAATACTCCTTCAAGAGCCGGTGTTACCTCTGGTTGAGACGAGAACCCAGGCTGTTCACTCAACACGGCAGACCCCTGTCACACACACACTGGTCTCCTGGGTAGACAGCCCCTCCTCTGTTCCCTGAACTCCAGAATCCAGTGGCACGGGAGGGGTGGGCATCACCAGTTTTCCCTGTTGTCACCTCCAGTGTCCCCAGCCCTACACTCTATCTCACAGGGGCACTCCTTTCTCTTCTTTGACCTTGATGCTCTGTATGTGTAAACAGTGGGAAGACCACCTGCTTCTCAGAGTTGCTGTGAAAATTCAGTGAGACGTGTACGAAAAGTACCCAGCACACAGCAAATGCCTGATAAATAGTAGTGACAGTCGTTTTTATTAGAATTATTTTTCTATCCTACTCCAATTAATGCTGTCATTTGTCACCATTTCCCAATCCCCATCCCTCTCAGGACCAATTTCCAACTTTCGAGGACTCCATTTTTCAAAATGTGTCCCACGGAACACTAGTTCCAGAACAGTCTTTGTGAAAAAAGCATTCTTTGGTCAAGTAAGTTTGGAATATGCCGCATACTCTGTCATCATCTTAGAGATTCATATGAACAGTAAACATTTTGAGAAGTCCTGCTCCTCTGGAAAAAAAAAAGTCCATTTAAATCTGTGTTGAAGTCTATGTTTCTCAGATTTATCTGACCATAGAACTTCCTGCTGATCTGGAAAGAACAAGGTCTCTATGAATGCTGTGGAACTTGCATGCCGAGGTGCACCTGCTGTGTGAAACGCCATTCTAGGTAGTGACACCACCTGGATTGGATCACCTCCTCGTCCTGTCTCCTGCCATCAACCTGAATGGAGGCAACATGCACACTGCCACTCGGGTTCCTGGACCTGAAATGCACAGAACTCATATCCACAAGCACCTTGCTTTCCTAATCCCCCCTGCACTAAACCTTTCCTCCACCCTCTCCATCCGGGCTGTCATCCATCCTGAGCTCCAAGGCCCTCGTCCCCAGGGCTGACTTCAGCTCCCTGGAGCCTGGAGCTGTCTCTGGGCCATGGTGTCATTCAGTGCTCAGCCTGCTTCCTCTGCACCAAGCCAGGGCAGCCCAGCACTGCCGGAGCATGGCAGAGGGGCAGTGTGGGCTTGGCTACAACCAAGTCCTGCCATCTGGACCCTCACTTCCGGTTCCTGAGCTCCTCCTCCTGTCAGCCCACTTCGTTCTCCAAAGAGGAGCTCTCATCCCTTCCTTTTCTGAAAAGATCGAGACCACGAGGTTCCAACTGCTTCCTTTATCTTCCACTAACTCTCTCCAGATGCCTAAACCTCAAACCCGGAGTGGGCGGAGGGACGTGGAAAGGGGCCCTCTCGTGCACTTGGAGCAGTCTAGTAACACTGCAAAGGAGTGCGTCCCTGACTCAGCGACCTCGCTTCTAGGAACTTCTTTCTAAGAGGGCAATTACACAACCCGGCAAAGACGGACGCATCAAGGTGCTCACAACATGCCATGATAAACCTGCACAGCTTCCACGCCCATCGACAGGGGCTTCGTTAAACGAATTCTTGTACAGTTTTACCATGGGTGTTATGCAACCAATTAGAAAAATGGTGCAGATCTATAGTTATTGCCTGGGGAAAATACCGTGTTTCCCCCAAAATAAGATAGGGTCTTATATTTGTTTTTCCTCAAGAACACACCCTAGGGCTTATTTTCAGGGAATGTGTTATTTTTTTTAAGTACGGTACGACAATCTATATTTCTTCAAATATAGTTAAGTCGTCTTCTTCTGGAACATCATCATCACTCTCCAAACCCTGAATTCCATCCTGAATTTCTTGCAACTCTATTTCCTTTAGAACCATTGGCCAGCACCTGACAGGGGGAGCCGACCTTGTTGGTGGGGCTGTCCGCACCTTTATGTCACCTGTGGGAAAGTAGTTGTCACAATGGGGCAGATGAGAAGGGCTGTTCGTCTTCTTTACCGCTCCGTGACGAAATGCATGGGTTGTGCAGATGCTCTGCGTAGCCACGCCCATCACTAGGGCTTATTTTCGGGTTAGGGTTTCTATTGCACAAATGCTTAGACATCTTGCTAGGACTTATTTTATGGGTAGGTCTAATTTTCGGGGAAACACGGTATCTATGTCCTCTTGCTGAATTTTAAAGCTACATATGACAAAATAACACAGATAGTATAACCTTACCTGTGTGGAAAAAAATTGTGTGCAAATATACATATACACGGAAAGATCTCTGGAAAAATGTTCATTTGCATCTTGTCATTTATTATCTCTGTGAGGTAGGATTTCACCTCAGTGATATTTTCTTTCCTTTTCTGAATTTTTTGATGTGATAAAATAATGAGTATATACCATAAAAAGATCGAATGCAGCTAGTAATGCAAAAAGTCTATGTCTACATCCATCGTTTCTCCTTCCCTTGGTGCCAGTGGAGAACCCTTCTTCTTTCCGAGGTGAGTCTAATGCCACCCCCTCTGTTTCCAGGGTCCCCCAGGCCCCCTCTCTTCTGTCCCTCTACCTTCCAATGAGCTCAGGCCACCCTGGCCGTGAAAGCCCTTCGTGCCAGACCCTGCTTCTCTGACTGCCTCATTCCTCCCCTCCTTGCCTCTGTCGTCCCCAGTTCCCTCTGCCCCTTGCAGCCTGGCTTTCTCATCGGCGTACCCGACGGTGACTTTGCTGATCCACAGTCAACACGATGGGTCACTTCCTCCCTCTCAGAACTTTCTCCTCTTGATTTTCATGACACAACCATCACAGTTCTCTGCCCGTGTCCCTGACCGCTCCCCTTGGCTCCTTCCACAAGCTCATTTTCTTTCCTCCCACTCCCTAAAAGGAGAGATTTCCCAACACGGGCTGAAGCCACGAGAGAAAGTCTCCAGGGAGAAGCAGCACACAGGCCTCCTGCTGACAACCCCCACCCCAGGGCTCTCCAATGTCAACAGGACACAATTGGAAAGTCCTTTATGGGGCACTCGAACCTTCTCTCGAGGCTTCTCTCGGTAAACTCTAAACTCCAAGCAATCTCAACCGCCCCCACTAACCACACGTCCCAGAGGACCTAACACCCAGTCCTTGCCAGCACAACTTCCTGCCACTCCTGAACGACTGTTCCAAGTCTTCCCGGCCTTCTGCTCCTCCCTGAAGCCTTTCTGAGCTGCTCCAACGTAAGCGCTCTTTCTTCCTGGAGACTCCCATTGAATCCACTGCATACGCCACTCACTTCTCTTTTTCGTCACCTGCCTTGATTGTTCAGTTCCCGTCTCAGGTGTGCGTGTCTCGTCTCTCCCGGGAGGGCGGGAATCATCCCTGCTTACCTTCTGACTAGCATACTTCCTGCCCAAAGTGCGGGCCAACATCCCAGAATAACCAGCCGTTTAGCCTGGGTTCAGGTGGAGGTGAAGGTCTCTCTTCTGGGGAAGGTGTCTGCAGTGTCCTCCGGCAGGTGTGGAGGACACTGTTGGAAACGTAGGTCTGGCACCGTAGGCCTGTTGCCGTGTGTCAAATCTATGAGACTGGGAGTGACTGTTCAGGGGACAGGCGCCCAGTAAGGACCAAGGACCCATGGCTGAAACCGCACACTCTTCCTGGAGTCTGGAGAGAGTTAGGAGCAAAGGAAGGAAAAGATCCAATGCCACCCTAAACTCCCTCCTCGGGGCCTGCCTTAGGACATTTACCACTTTTAGTCTTTTTTGAATGATTTGGGAACAAATCTTCAGCATCCTAGTAAAGGGTGAGCTCCTTGAGAAAGTGTCTGAGCTCTTCACTGTGTCCTTCTTGCTCATTAGACACACGCAGACACACGCTCTAGCCTGGCAGCTGGTCTGCATCTTTAGGTTGTGACGATGCCATGGTACGAGTCTTGCCTTTAAAGGATCTTGGCCCGGGGGGCTCGGACGTCCACACTGAACAGGTGTAACGAACACCCGACAAGTGCCAGGGGGCAGGCAGAGTCCCCACACTCATGAAACTCACACTCCAGCACCACCCTGTGGGGTCGGCCGGAACACTAGGACAAGGGAGCTGAGCCCAGGGGCCCAGGGCATCCCGGGGACTTTATCCCAGTGCTAAAGCTGGTCTGTGACAGGGGTCAGGGCTTGGCCTGACCTCAGGCTTTGGTGCTCTACACACACACACACACACACACACACACACGTGCACACACACTAACATAAACATCAACAGATGCGTATGTGAGTGGCACAGCGGCCATGCTGCCCTGTGAGCCAATTCTAACACCCAGAGCAGCAGCCTGTCCTTCACTGAGTCTTTAGTTATTAAAATTACCCCAGCTGGGTGAGCAATGACCCTTCTGTTGGGGGCGTGTGTCTGAGGGTTTGGAGCCCATCGCCAACCTGAGTCCCCGGGGACTCCGGGCTCCCCGAGTCGGGCTGTCTGGGATTCTTTCCACCACATCAGGTCCTTTTCTTCCTGCAGTGGGGGGCTGGGGAGGGGTCCAGGCTTTCTGAAGGACCCGGGCTGGCCCCGCCCGAGTGGACATCATCTCCTCCCAGCCAGCCAAGCCACGTGGGGCGGCGCCTCCTGGGATCTCACTGCTATCTTTTCACAGCTCCCCCCCTCCCTGCCCAGCTTACCCACGTGGTGTGGGCAGCGCTCCGATTCTGCAGGGAGGGGTTGTCCCGCCCATGCTCGGGGAACAGCGGGCTGTGGCGGTGCCCTGTCCACCACAGCCGGGCACAGCCTCTTGGGGGCAGAGGAGAGGCCGTGCGGCAGGCCCACTTCCAGCCACCACGCCACTGAGTCGCTTCCACTCCCCAAGTGGTGCTCAGGGACCACACAGCAAAGGAACAGCTCGGACAGGGCAGGTGACAGGCCAGGACCTAGAGCCCATGTCTTTGACTCTCAAATCTGTCATCTTCACAGCGAACCACGCTGTGTCTCGGGGATCCAAGAGGGCTCCCACGTCAAGACCCTCCCGCTGCAGGCGTGGGAACAATCGCACAGGTGGCTGCTAATGGCTCAGACAAGCCAGCGGGAAGCTCTGAAGTGGGCCTGTCACCAAGAGGCTGGTGGCAGCCGAGTGTCCCCTAGGAGCATGTGTGACAGGGATCAGGTGCCAGCTTGCATGAAAGGATGTGGCAGCCTGGGAGGCCCAGCCAGCTGGCTGTGGGGCAGGGGGGCCTCGGGCGGAAGTGGCTGGGCTGACAGAGTGGGCCCTGGCCCCCGGCCGCTGGTGGGCTGGGCCGCCCAACAAGCGTGTTTTCTTAAATACCATCCTCACCAACGCTCCTAACCCCCAGAACACATCACCGTGTTTGCTTTGAGCGGGGATGTGAGCCTTTGCCAACAGATGTAACCGGAAGATCAGCGTGGCCTTTGGAAGAACACAGGAAGGGCTTTTCTGGAGTGAGCTGCCCGCCTGCTCTGCCAGGCACTTTACTTTTTCCACTTGGGTGAGAAAAATCCTGGTTCTTCACACCCCACAGATTCGAAAGGCCAAATATTTGCTGTCTGCCGGGCCGTTTCCATCGCAGGTAGAGGTGGCCGCTCTTCCTGCCTGGGACTCAGCCCCGCCTCCCCCATCCCTGCAGCCCTCCGGTCCCGGGATGTTCCGGGAGATCACAGAGGGTTTCCTGAGGCTGGAGGGAAAACACGCAGGAGCTGCCCTCGAGGCCTCAGCGGGCGGGAATTGCTCGTGGTGAGGCTGTGGGTTCTGAAGGGAAGGAGGTGACAGGCAGGGCTCGGGCTTCTGCCACCAGCAAGGAGGCTCCAGAACCCGATGACATGAGTCCACATGTCCTCCTCGGGCACCTCCTCCTAAATATCCACTCTTCATTCTCACCAGCTCTTCTCCCCACTGCACAGGATTTCAGCCCTGGCTGTCCAGCCCTCGCTGTAAGTCTCTCTCAGTCTCTGTCTGCTACGGCAGCAGGGCCCCAACGCCCCCAAGAACATGCAGATCTTACCACCACCACTGCGGCCCGAACCAGGCAGCGGAGGCCTGTGGTAAGATGTGGTCCACGGCTGTGCTGGAGGCTCTGCTGATGGTGCCCTGGCCTGGTGACCGTGGAGGGCACAGCTCCAAGGATGTGGCAGCTAGGAGCAGGAGCTCAGGGGCGAGGCTCCTCACTGCACCAAGGGAACTCCCTGGGGTTGATTATAACTTGCCCGGCTCGTCCCAGACAGCCCAGGACGTGGTGAGGCCACCAGAAAGCACGGACAGAAAGTGCCAGAGGCCGGAGGGAAGGCAGCAGCAGAGAATCAGGGGTATACTCCGGCCTAGAAGCCAAGAGCCTGGACTCCTATTCCCCTGACTCGCTGTGACTCTTAAGCAGTCACTTCACCTGTCCACAGGACCAGCGACATAATTTGTGAGGCCCAGTATAAAACGAAAGGGGAATTCCCTGGTTAAAAAATTATCAAGAATTTTAAGACAGCACCAGCAGAACATTAAGCCAAGTGTGGGACCCTGTGGGATGGCACAGGTCGCACACCCACGAAGCCAGCCCTACCTGCTTGGGCCTCAGTTTCCTCAGGTAGGCAACGTAGAGGCTGCATTGGGTCAGGGGTTTTTCTTTGGGGCCCTTTCTTCCAACAAACACTCAGCCTTACATGTAAAACAGACAAACAGGCTGAGGCGGGCTCCAGGGTCTGGGCCCACTTCCGCTGCCCCCAAACCTGCCAACACCACCTGAGAGCGTAGTGTAGCACCCGGGATGCTCTAGAAGGCCCTGTTCAGTTTCAACTTTCAGGAAGTCTACGAGGTGGTGGGGTTCTCCTGCTGGCACACAAGTGCCTGTGGCAGGATGATTACCGAAAGGCACCAGAGATGGCATTTAAAAAACCTCAAAGGTTCCCTGTCCCACAGGATGACCCCAAAGCCTGCTTCCCCTCTAGCCTCACAGCCAGCTTGCCCACCAAGCGCCCGAGCGTGCTCGCTCCTGGGCATCAAGAAATCCAGGTCCCGGAAATGCCACCCGGGACCACTTGTGGTTTTAATTCGCATCTCACAAACCAGCCACAAGGCCCCTGGGAGATGGCGGCCACTCCCTGGCGCTGGACCACAGGGCTTCCCCAGCTGCTTGTCCCAGGGAGGTCAGAGGGGAGGGCAAAGGTTGGGAGGGACAGCGGCGGGTACTGAGGGGCTCTGACACAGCAGGAAGGGCGGAAGTTCCTGGAGGACCCTAGGCCTGGCCCTTGGGGGAAGAGGGCCGGGCAGGGGCTGCAGGAGGCTCAGGGGCTGTCCTCAGATGGGGATTTACACTGCTGGGAAGTTGGGCTGAAGGCACCTTTCTGCGCTGACTGGCTACAGGGATCGGAAACTTCTCTGGACTTTAACATTGCTTTTGAGGATAAGCCAGGGCCCAGAGCAGGGCTGCGCGGGCGGGCGTGTGAGCGACCCCATCCTGCCTCCCCCGCCTGCTGGGCCCCGACCCGTCCTCCCAGTGCCTTTCGCGGGGTGGCCGAAAAGGCGGGGACACGCCCGGGCCCCCAGCCGCCGCGCTTACCTTTCATCGTCCCCGCTGCCGGCCTGGGCGGCCGCGGGCGCTCGAGCTGCGCTGGAGCCGGCCGGCAGGTCCTCCGGGCGCCCGTCGCCGCCCTACGCGCCGCCCGCGGCCGGGGGGCCCGGGCGGGGAGTCATGCCCGGCGGACGAGGGCGGCCGCGGGGTCGCAGCCGGGACGCCCCGCCGCCCGGAGCGCGCATCCCGCCGCCGCCCGCCTTCCCGCTGCGGCCCCGCGAGGTCTGCCGCCGCCCGCGCCCGCGCCGCCCTCCCTCGCCTCGGCCCGGCCTCTCCCTCCCTCCCCTCGTCACTTCTTGGGCCCCGGCCCAGATCAACTTCCTTGGTATTTTCAAAACTGCCGCGGCCGGCCTCTTTGTGCCGCCGCCCGGGCCCCGCGGCCCGCCCGCCCGCGCAGCCCCCGCGCCCGGCCTCGAACCCGCCCACCGCGCCCTCCCCACTGCGGGCCGCCACGCCCGCCCGGCTGCGATGGGGCACGCTCGGGAGGGGAGTTCCACCGCAGGCGATTGCGACCGCCACGTGGCTGGGCGGGGGACGGGGACCCCGGATTTTAGCCCTGCACGTTGGTCTCCCCATCTGTGGGGCGCGGGGACTAGGGAAAGGAACGGTTCCGGGCTCCAGCCCGGCTCCAACCGTCCGGGTTTGCCTCAGACCGTCCCATTTTAGCGCCCGGAGTTCCGCGTCCCGGGCAGATTGGGACGGTTGGTCACCCCCTGGACCTCCTGTGACCCGGCATCCACTTCGTGTCTCCAATCCTCAGTTTTCTGCAGGAAAGAACTGGGCCCGGAACGCTCCCACACTCTGTGATTTTGCTGGTAGAGGGGCCTCTGGTGTAAACAGTGGCATCTGAGGGGAAGTGACCTCAAGCAGGGAGTTGGCACTCCGGCCATAAGCGCTCCTCCGGATCCTCGCGTCATTTTTCACTGAGTGAGCAAACATGTGCTGAGCACCAGCCAGGTACCAGGCTCTGCCCGAGCTCTGGGGAGAGTGGGCAACGCGGCACACCGCCAGTCTGGTGAGGAGAGCCAGCAGTTAATCGAGCAAAAACACAGAGGTGGATGAGCCTTATGAGAAGAACTTGCAGGGAGAAATGAGACCACGGAGTGGGGACAGTCCAGTCTTGACTGCCACCGTCGGCCCCTTCTCCACAGCCCCAGGCCTCCACTCCCACCACGTTTGAGGCTGGCGAGGCCCAAGGGGAGAGAAAGCATCTCCTAAGCTGGGAGCAGAGAAGGAGCCAAGGACAGCCACTGCTGTTCACGGATCCCAGGATCCCGGCAGAACAGAGAAGGCAGCGCTCTGTCATCTCTAACCGCCAGCTTGCCATGACAGGTTTGCAGTCTGCAAAGTGCCTAGCCCCCGCTATCTCTGCAGGACCTCACAACAACCCTGAGGGAGGCAGCCCAGGAACTGTGCTGCCCATTTTACAGATGAGGAGACTGAGGTTTAGGGTGGACATCAGAGAGATAGTCATAATGTACTCCTGTAACCTTGTATCTGGGATCTGAGCCTGCCGAGTGAGCCTGAGTCTCCCAGGATTGTGACGTGGGTCAGGAGAGCTGCTTTGTAAACAGGGAGATATTCACATTAAAGGAACTTTACCTCAGAGGTTACCTGCATGTTAGCTTCTGTAATCCTCACATCAGTCCTGTGAGGTAAGCACCATTATTGTCCTCATTTCACAGAGGAGGAAACCGAGGCACGGAGGGGATAAATCACATGCTTTGCATCAATGTAGCTGATAAGTGGAGACCTTGGGATTTGAAGCCAGGCAGGCTAAATCCAGCCACAGCGGCACCACACTGCCTCATAGAAAGTGCTGGAATATTTGTAGACAGGACAATAAATGTGAGGATGTAGATTACGGCTATTATGGAAAACAGCGTGGAGCTTCCTCAAAAAACAAAAACTGGAACTACCATATACTCCAGCAATCCCACGGCTGGGTGTATATCCCCAAGAAAGGAAATCAGTAGATCAACGAGATGTCTGTACTCCCATGCTATGGCAGCCCCATTGGCAATAGCCAAGATATGGAATTAACCTGGGTGTCTCTCAGCAGACGCATGGATAAAGAAAATGTGGCACAGATACACAATGGAATACTATTTGGCCATAAAAAATGAAATCCTGTCATTTGCAGCAACGTGGATGAAGCTGGAGGTCATTACTCTAAGTGAAATAAGCCGGACACAGAAAGGCAAATGCTGCAAGTTCTAACTCATTCGTGGAAGCTAAAAAAGTGGATCATTGAAGTGGAGAGTAGAATGGTAGTTGTCAGAGGAAGGGGCGAAGGAGGAGGAAGAGAATTTGGTTAATGGGTACAAATACAGGACAGAAGGAATAGTTTCCGGTACTCAGTAGCAGGGAAATTATAGTTAACAAAAATTTACTGTATATTTCAAAATAGCTAGAAGAGAAGAATTGGAATGTTCCCAACACAAAGAAAAGATAAATGCTTGAGGGGATAGATATTCTTATTACCCTGATTTGATCATTACACATTGTATGCATGTATTAACATATCACATGTACTCCCCAAATATATACAACTAGGATATATTGATAAGAAAAAGAAAAGAAATAAAATTAGAGCCTACATCATAAAAGAAAGCAAGAACAAAATAATGACCCGTGCTTTCTTTAGTCGGTGGGAAGAGGGCCTAACCTGGTGTGGGGCGTGCTGACTCGCAGCTCCTGCCCCTTTGGGATTGGGGGTGTATCCTGGGGTGTTGCCACGACGATGCAGACACAGCAGCAAAGGAATTCGGGGACGCTGGTGCTAGTAGAGGCTGGGCCCCGAGGGAGCACAGCGGAGCCCCACCCTGAAGAGGTACAGAGGAGGAACCCCAGTTCCAAAAGGACTCTGGGGAGAGGGGCCTAGCCTTGTGGAGCAGCAGAAAAGAGCAGAAGTGTGGGTGGACAGCAGAGGTCACAGAGCGAAGGAGGCAGCAAGAGGAGGGGGAAGAAGAAGCCAGCTCCCATCAGGGATGAGCAGGGACGAGACAGGACTCCCAGAGGCCGCCCCAGCCCTTGGGGGAAGCTTCCAGCTGCAGTTTCAGGAAATTTCTACCAACAATCAGAGGGGTGGTTCCAGGGTGGACTGGAAGGCCTCCCCCTGAGAGACCAGATTAAGGGTTCATTGGGATGTGGCGCAAGCTGGGATTTGACTTGACTGGGAAGGCCACACCCTTAATCTAATCATCTCACCTGGCTAGGTCTAAATGGGCCTTGGCTGCAGAAAATCTTTCCAAATCTATTTTTGCTACTTGGGATCTAGAAGCAGCTGGTGTTTTCCTCTCTCTCAGGCTTAACTTATCTGGAATCTGTTTATTTCCTCTCTTTTCTCTTTGCAAACCAGCCACTTCTCACAAGCGCCTCTCTTTCTTGCGTTGCTTTTGCCAAATACAGGCAATAGCAGAGAACACACACGATGGCTTAGATTCTTTCCAACAAATGCCCTCAGGCTTGCTCAGTAGCAGACAGCGCAGGGTCTGCTAACTACCCAATGTTTTGCCACCGCATAGCACAGATTCTCATCGTTAGCCTCCTAATATCAGGGTCCTCACCTCCTGCTACTCAGTATTTACACATTTGCTTTTTGTTATTATAGTGGCATCTCATTTCAAGATAGCAGTTTCTAGAGTTGTTAGAGCACGTGGCTCTAGCTCTAAAAAACAACTGTAAGATTTTAATGACAGCACAATGATAGTTTATTTCTCATTCATATCACAATGCATTGCAGGCTGGGTAGCTCTCTGACTGATATTGATTTAGGAATCCAGGGTTCTTTCATCTGTGACGCTACCATCTTCAATATGTAGCCTCCAAGGCTGTGGTAGAAGGAAAGCGAGATTAGAGGAGTGTGTGATAGGGAGGATTGCGGGGGACAGGCCTGGAGGAGGCATGCAGTCGCCATCAGCCATGTTCATCCCATTGGCTGGAGCTCAATCCTACGGCTCCAACCAATGGGCAAAGGGGCTAGGCAGATCCTTTGGCTCAGTTACCATGAAAAAGGGGAGGAACGAGGATGTTGGTGAGCCCTAAAGTCCATTAACAAACCCCTCCTCAATCCAGACCTTTGCAGGTTTCACCTTTTCTGCCTCAATGAACTCTCTAATGCCATGAATTTAAACTCCATGCAGTGTTGCTATCTTGGTTTCTCCCAAATAATCAACACTTTGAAAGCTAAAGAGCGAAGTACTTTCAAGAAGGCACAGAAGGCTAGTCAAGGGTATTTCATAATTATGTTTTAGCAAAATTGGCTGTAAAGCAAAAACCTAAACCCCATTCATCTACTATGAACTTCAATTTAAAACACGAAATGAGCTGGGCACAGTAGCATATGCCTATAGTCCCAGCTATTCAGGAGGCTGAGGCAAGAAGATCATTTGAGCCCAGGAGTTTGAGGCCATACTGGGCAACATATCAAGATCCTCATCTCTAAAAAAATAATAAATAAATAAAATATGAAATAGAATGTCCTGGAAAAAAAGTCCATCAACATTCTCAATGGAAGACTTGTCCAGATAAGTGTTGACTTTTTTAAGCCCATTTTTGAACTATGTGATGTTTTCACAATTCTGAAGCCTCCCTTCTTTTGTTGTTTCCTTGCAGAAATTCTGCTATGATATCTACCACGACTGGGTTCTTGCCTTTCTTTATATCTGCCAATACTGGAATTTTTGAGTATTATAATGGCCAAGTGGTACCTTGCAATACCGCTCTTGACCAGCGGGTGATGCTATATAACATGAACGCTTCTGGCCTGAGAAACTCTCACAGGGGGCTTCATAGGGTTAAATTCATACCTTGTTTTATGAACAAAATCCATTATTTATATACACACACACATGCACACACATATTTTAATATAAATGTATGTATTTAAATAGACATTCCGCTGGGCACGGTGGCTCATTCTTGTAATGCCAACACTTTGAGAGGCTGAGGTGGGAAGATCATTTGAAGCCAGAAGTTTGAGACCAGCCTGGGCAACATAGTAAAAGCCTATCTATCTCTATAAAACAACAACGACAAAAAGAAAGAAATTGAAATTAGAGAAAATTAAATGTAAACCCACTTTACTTTCAAAGCAGGAGATTTAGAGAGGAACTGAAAATAAGACAGAGAAAGGAAGGGAGTGAGGGAAGGAGGAAGAGAAAAGAAGGGTCGATTACTCAGTAAATATTAATGTTTCTCCCCGAATCTCAGTGTAAAACTGGAGCCAGCGGCTTCTGAGTCTGTCCACACCACAGCCTGTCCCAGAGGGCAGCTTGTACCAACCTGAGAAGCACAGTGGAGGACAAGGTAACAGTCAGGTATCTGAAACCTCCCTCTGTGCAAGGTCAAAGGACCTTTTACTATAAGGAAATACATTTGAGACACAATATTGGTTTTCAGATGTTTGAAGGACTGTCTTATAGAGGAGGGATCAACTTACCATATATTGCCTTAGAAATAAGATACAGGACAAAGAAAGAAATTATAAGGAAGCAGACTTCAGCTCAGTGCCAACAAAAGCCTGATAACTAAGAGTCCTTTGCCCACCCCTACCCTCTTCTATAAATTGAGAAGGCTCCCAATACTCTGATAATGGCAGACAGATGCAATGAGGATCAACTGGGCTAACATGCAAGCTGGCAATTTGTAAATTCAGAAGTTGTGGTCCTCAATTTGGACGGCTCATGAAAATGACTTGGAGAGTTTTGAAAATCCTGATGCACCCCGATGATGTCAGTCACAACCTCTGGAGGTGTGACTCAGGCAATGATAATCTTCAAAGCTCCCAGGTGATTCCATTGTGCAGTTCCACTGAGAACCACTGATCTAAAATAATTGTTAGTTGGAGTCAAGGTGGGTGTCAAACACACACCAGCAGGTACCATTGTTCTCTGCACAGGAAAAAGTAGGTTTGACTTGAGGCAGATCTGGCTCCAAACTTTTTTTTTTTTTTTTTTTGAGACAGAGTCTCACTTTATTGCCCAGGCTAGAGTGAGTGCCATGGCGTCAGCCTAGCTCACAGCAACCTCAAACTCCTGGGCTCAAGCAATCCTGCTGCCTCAGCCTCCCAAGCAACTGGGACTACAGGCATGCGCCACCATGCCCGGCTAATTTTTTTTCTATATATATTAGTTGGCCAATTAATTTCTTTCTGTTTTTAGTAGAGATGAGGTCTCGCTCTTGCTCAGGCTGGTCTGGAACTCCTGAGCTCAAACGATCTGCCCACCTCGGCCTCCCAGAGAGCTAGGATTACAGGCGTGAGCCACCGCGCCTGTCCCAAACTTTTTTTTTAAAGGCTCATTCACCTAAACAGTTGGAGCTAAAGTCTAGAGCTAAGCAACTTTGGAGTGAAATGTAGACAGCATAGCCAGTCTATGGCATGAGCAACTGTGACGACAGTGTAAGTAACATTTGTCTATTTGTAAACCCACGATAGGCAACTTAGGATTGGCTGGCCTCAAACCTCTTCCCAACAAGAACCTAAATGGGAAGGTGAGGGGGGCCAACTGATGGAGTGGATGCTTCTGGACTTCAGGGAGGCCTGGGAAAACCAATTGGAAGACCTCTGTATCAACTGTGACCTGATTTTACTAGATATGATTTTATTAGCCATGATTTTATCATAAGCCTGTAATTGACTGAATGTACACACCCATTAAAGAATTATAGCCAGGGCTGGGCGTAGTGGCTCACACCTGTAATCCAAGCACTCTGGGAGGCCAAGGCAGGAGGATCGCTCGAGGTCAGGAGTTCAAAGCCAGCCTGAGCAAGAGCAAGACTCCCTCTATAGTAAAAATAGAAATAAATTAATTGGCCAACTAAAAATATATAGACACAATTAGCCAGGCATGGTGGTGCATGCCTGTAGTCCCAACTACTCGGGAGGCTGAGACAGGAGGATCGCTTGAGCCCAGGAGTTTGAGGTTGCTGTGAGCTAGGCTGACGCCATGGCACTCTAGCCCAGGCAACAGAGTGAGACTCTGTCTCAAAAAAAAAAAAAAAAGAATTACTGCCAGGAGAGCAATTCTTTTATTTTATTTTTAATTGACACATGATGATTGTACATAGTTATGGGGTATAGTGTGATGCTGCAGTACATGTACACATTGTGTAATGATCAAATCGGGTTAATCAGCAAATCCATCATCTCAAACATTTAGCACTTCTTTGTGGTGAGAACATCCAAAATTCTCTCTTCTAGCTATTTGGAAATACACGATACATTATCGTTAACTACATTCGCCCTGCTGTGCCATGGAGACCAAAACGGGTTCCTCCCATCTAACTGTAACTTTGTACCTGTGGACCAGCCTGTCCCCTCCTCTGCACCTTGGAGAGTGATCCTTAATTACAGGCTGCGGGATACTGCTCTCAATCATTTCTATTATAGCTTGTTCCAGCTGCATCAGTGCTGGCTGAGCTAGCGGGCTGGTGGCGCCGAGCCGGACAAAGGCAGGGGTGGGGGTGTGTAACAAGGACACTGTGTAGAGAACTGGGCTGGGAGACATTTGGGCAGCTACAGAGGGTGGGCAAAGCCTACAGAGATAAACAGATACTCGGAAAGCTCTTTACTTGTCCTCTCTGTGCCTCTCCCGAGGGGCCCTGCCACTCCAAGAAAAGAAATCAGGCTAAAACCCCAAAGCCAGCTGTACAAGTCCACGGTGGGAGACAAAAGATCAAACAGCACCTGCCAAAAAGATGACACATTCTATGCGAATCAGCCCGCTGACTCAGCATCTGGACAGAGTGTGTTGGGAGGGGTGGTCCTGCCTTGCTCCATGTGCTCAGGTCCCCCAGCATTGGCAGGCCCAGTGCTGGGCCCAGGGTTTCAGGAGAGATAAGGTCCAGGAGGCCAAAGGGTTGGGGAACAGTCTGCAACTGATAACTGAGTGCATCTCATTGGGAGACGCAGACTAAGTTGCCTTCAGAAACCAGAAGGGCTCCCAGGGGAGAGATGGGGTGGATTTTCTCCGTGTGGTCCCAGAGCACGAGACCTGGGGGACTCGGAACCAGCTTGTACAGGAGCCAGACAGTGACTCAACAAAAGAGGGCCCTAACTCTATCAATGGCTATATTAGAGAACTTGTCACATGGAAAGTAGTGAGCTCCCCGTTACTGGTGGCATTCAAACACAGTCAGGATGATTGCCTGGTGTGGGGATCAAACAGTGTGTGGGCTTAACCAGTTGACCTCTATGACCTGTTTAGAATATTAAAAATCCAATGATGCATCTATGGCCCTTTCAAAATTCATACTTCTTTTGTAATTATAGTTTAATTTTCCAAATCTTGTTTGCTTTTGTAGCTGGAGTCATCAAGTAATCATTCCCAGGGGATCAGGGGCATGGCCGTGAATCGTGCTATTTTCTCCTAAATCCCTTCTTCCTCTCCTCCCTTCCCTACTTCAGCTGACTAAGGCAGAATCTCCCTGCCTGCCCTTCAAAATCCAGTTTTTAAAAATGCAACTATGGTAGATTTATGCCTCCTGTACCGGATGCCGGGGGGAGCTACAGAGCAGAAACGTTACAAGGAGCGAGCTCAAAAACAATTCTTCTGACCTCACACGCTGATATTCTAAGGGGGAGGCCCTTTCCCCAGAAAATGTAGCTGATCATTAGATTTTTTTTTAAGGAAAATAAAATGAAGCCTCTTCTTGGGGAAAAAGTATTGCTCCAAAGCCTTGCTGAATTTTTTTTTTCTGGACTGGTGACCTTCTTATGCTTGGCATTGTATCAAGTTAGGTTGAAGGGACCTAAGAGATTACACATTCCATGTCCTCATTGTCCAGATGAAGAAACTGAGGCCTGAGGGCAAAGTGGGACTGGTCCAAGTTCACCCAGTGCCTCCAGGCACAGCTAAGAAAGACTGTAGTCAGATTTCCCTGCACCTTCCACTTCTGCAGGCCTAGAAGACTGCCCCAAGGCTTCCTCCTGAAAAGGGTTGGGGTCCTAGTGGCCCCTGGACCTCGGGCAGCTGGGGACTGTGCCCCCAGGCTGTGACTGCATAGGGTGAACAGGAAAATTCAGCCCTTAGTGTGCAGTCTGCCACCGGAATTGGGCTGCCTGTATCTGCCCCGCCACCCATCTCCCGCATCCTCATGATAGTGACTGTCAGCCCCTTGCCCTCCCTCTTGGAGCTCAGCTTTCTCCCCAAGAAGCAGCGTCCCCTCCCTGGGTTTCTGGATTGTTCCTTCCATGTCAGAGGGTGCAGTGTTTGGGGCAGGGGCTGCTCCCTGCTCCCGGCAGAAGGAACAGCATGGCAGTGTTGCTTCCGGCGAACCCCTCTGGACGTAGATCTATCTGGCTGCCTCATTGGCCAGACCCAGTGAAAGACTAAAATGCAGCACCCCGCGTCCAAAAACTGTCAAGAATTTCCAGACTGCAACTGTAGTGCCTTAAACCAAGCGTTCGTCTGCAGGGGTCCCACCCCCATGCAGCCCACCCTGCCTGGCTGGGCCCCAAGTGGATGGGGACAATAATTGCTTTAAGCTCCTTGGATCAGGAGCCAGGAGAGGGCTGCTGGCTCCCCAGACACACGCTCTGCTCAATTCTGTGTCCGCCCCCCACCAGGTCAGTGGAGGGACCCACCGCCACGTGATGGTCACGGAGTCTGCACTTCAGTGGCCCCTGTGTTGTCTTTTGTGGCACAACCCAGCCTCATTATGTCTGTCTGACACTTTCCTATTTAAAGGCCCTAAGAGAAGTGGCGCCTGAGCCGTGCGGAAGGTTAACGTTCAATAGGGCGGGGGACCGTGCTACTGTATTTTGGATTGGGAGGGGGCCAGGGGCGCAGCGGACCCCTCCAATCCTACGCAGAGGGGCGCCGGCCGGCGGGGGCGGGGCGCGGCCGCACCCCTGCGTCCCCCTGGAACCAGGGCGGCCATTCGCGGTGCCCAAGCGCCCCCGCTCGGCGCCCCCTGCCCGGTGCTGCGCCCGCCCCCCGCCTCCCCGCTTCCAGAAAGCTCCCGGTGCATCGCGGCATTCTTTGGGCGTGAGTCACGCAGGTTTGCAGCCAGCCCCAAAGTGGGTGTGCGCGAGCCCAGCGCTATAAATACGGCGCCTCGCCGCGCTCTCCACGCGGCGTCGCCGGGAGCAGCGCGGGCGCCGGGTGCTGCCAGCCGGTGAGATGTCCCGTCTCCCTGCCCCTGCGCGGAGCCGCAGTGGGGCCCGCGGGCAGGCGGGGGGTGGCAGCCTGGCGGGAGAGGTGACAAGGCGCCGCCATAGCCCCGCACTTTAGGTGGAGCCCCGGGAGCCTGGGAAGGGAGGTGGCCGGAGCGCCAGCCGGGCCCCTGAGCCAGAGGCCGAATTGCGGCGGGGGCGGGGGCGGGGGCGGGGGCGCGCAGCCTGGGACTCGGGCTCTGCGTGCACTGGGCTCCGGCCACCATCCATGGGGGCAAATAGGACAGGTGTAAGGACCCTGCTTTTGCAAAGCTGGGGAAACCGAGGCCTGGAGACCTTCGGCGCCTTGCAGGAGGCCCCGGCTAGCAGGTTGCGGACGGAGGTGGGGGGTGGGGCGGGGGGCCGCACCACCTCCGGGGAGAGGATGCTGATCCTTCAGCGGCGGCTGCTGCCGGCTTGCACACGAGTCCTCTTGTTTCTTCCGAGTTCTCTAATTCTCTCCTAGTGTGTTTCTAAGTGCGACGTCATGGATTTAAGTATATGCTGCAACCACCTAAATCCTGCTTTTCTGCTTCCTAATGCACTCAACGTGCAGCAGAGAAAAGTCGCACAAACTCCATCAGGCCTCAGATGTCTGATTCTGCCGTCTCATTTTACAGATGATAATCTGAGGCCCCGCGAGGTTTAGGACTGTCTCCAGCTAATCAGCAAATAAGTGTTGGAACCGGGATTACAGCCAAAGGCCCTTGGCCTTCCAGAATTTCTGGACCTAGTAAAAAAAAATAAGCTGATTATTATTATTATTATTATCTTAAAGGGAGAGGTTAGAAATTTCAGAGTGTAAAATAGCTGCTATAAAAGGATGCTCTTGAGAATGTAAATTATAATAATATTGGGGCATTAGAGACAACTCAAATGCCTAACCTTGTGAGAATGGTAAAATAAACTTGGATACATCAGAAAGTAGAATCCTTTTTTTTTTAGACAGAGTCTCACTCAATTGCCCAGGCTAGAGTGCAGTGGCATCATCGTATCTCACTGCAACTTCAAATTCCTGGGCTCAAGTGATCCTCCTGCCTCAGCCTCCCAAGTAGCTAGGACTATAGGCATGGGCCACGATGCCTGGCTAACTTTTTCTATTTTTAGTTGCCAGGCTAATTTTTCTATTTTTAGTAGAGATGGGGCTCTTGCTCTTGCTCAGGCTGGTCTCGAACTCCTGACCTCAAGCATGATCCTCTCACCTTGGCCTCTCAGAGTGCTAGGAGTACAGGTGTGAGCCACTGCACCTGGCCAGAAAGTAGGATCTTATACAGCCACAAAAGTGTGCTTTTAAAGAATATTTGAGGCCGGGCACGGTGGCTCACGCCTGTAATCCGAGCACTCTGGGAGGCCGAGGTGTGCGGATTGCTCGAGGTCAGGAGTTCAAAACCAGCCTGAGCAAGAGTGAGACCCTGTCTCTACTATAAATAGAAAGAAATTAATTGGCCAACTAATATATATATATATAAATTAGCCGGGCATGGTGGTGCATGCCTGTAGTCCCATCTACTTGGGAGGCTGAGGCAGGAGGATTGCTTGAGTCCAGGAGTTTGAGGTTGCTGTGAGCTAGGCTGACGCCACAGCACTCACTCTAGCCTGGGCAACAAAGCAAGACTCTGTCTCAAAAAAAGAAAGAAAGAAAGAAAGAATATTTGAAGGCGGGGGATATAAAGGATGTGATGATATAAAAATGCAAAGAAGATAGAAGGAAGTATACCAGTGTCAATATTTGCCTTTGGGTGGGATGATTGCAGGTGACTCCTTTTCTCGTTTTTCCTTTTGGTCTAGTTTTCTCCAACTGGGGAGGCGGTTGGGGAGGAGCCAGGGCGGAGGTTTGCAACTCTGCCTGCTTATGTCTCCATGTGCCTCCCACAGCTCTTGATACACTGTCGCTGGTGTCCCTAAGCCCCCAGCCCTGCCTTGCTGGGACATTTCTGGCTTTGGAGGTGTGCTTTTGGGAAGCTGGTGGGTTTCGGGCTCCCAGGAGGGCGTGCCTGGAGCAGAGCTGTCTCCAGCTCCACCTGATCCTCGTCGTCTCCTCCTCCTTGTCCCATGCAGCCGCCTTGTTCAGGGGGCCGGCCTTTTCAGGTCAGAGCAGCCAGGCCTGGTGGTTTAAGCCTCCCTAGGGGGAAAGAAGCTGTGTCATCGTGGTGGGGACTCGAGGGCCTTGGCCTCCGCGTGGCTTGTCCGTGGGGTGGCTGGTAGCCAGGTGCCCAGGAGGCGGAGGAGGTGGGGGGAACAGGGCGGTTTGGCTGTGCAGCTGCTGCTCTGGCCCTGTCCTTGGGCCAGCAGCATCACCTGCCCCGCAAGCCGGCCAGCAAAGCGCATTCGCACTCAGACCAGCATGAGAACAAGCCCGCCTGGTAATTCATAAGCGCTTTAAAAAGTGGCTGATCATTTGGCCAAGGCAGAGCCACACACTCAGGGGTGGGGAGACCGCAGGTGGCCTCTGTGGGCCTGCTTCAGTTTCCTGCCGCTCTCCAGACATGCCCACTAGACATTGCCCATGCCCAGGATTGGTCCTGGGTCAGATTTTGAAGTAGTCAGAATTTAATACGATGGTATAAGACCCTCATGTTTACAGAACACAGTCATCTCTGAGGTCTGTATTAGGTCCATTCTACAGATGAAGAAACTGAGGCTCAGAGACTTAAGTGACTCTGTGTCAAAGGAAGAATACTGGCCTGGGTGTTGGGAGGGCTGGGTTCTCATTCTGGGGTTGCCACGAGCTTGCTGTGGGCTTGGGAAGCCCCTTGCCAGCTCTGGGCTGCAGTCTCCCCTCTAAGGCAGAAGGGGTGGGTGGGAGAATGATCCCTTTCTCAGCTCTGAGCTTGATGGCTTGCCAGGGACCCCAGGCTCCTGGTGGCAGACCCTGGGCCCACTGCTGGGTCGTGCAAGTCCTCGCCTAGTGCCCTGCCCTGCTGCCCGGTTCTTCGGGACACAGCACCCTGTCTTCTGGTTGGAACCTCTTTCTGTAGGGGTTTCTCAGGGCCCCCGCAGAGAGGTGTTTCTGGCTGGCTTTGTCTCTGGCGTGACAAAGGCTCTGTCCCTCCTGGAGGCATTTCAGGCTTCAGTGGGCAGCTGGGTCAGAGCCTGTGACCCACTGCCGTAGTCGTCCTGGCGAGCCCATCCAGCCACCACCCCGTCTTAGTGAGGCACTGACCCCGTCTCCTCCCACGCTGCTCCTGTGCTGTGCGTGCCTAATGACTTCGATGAGAAGCTTTCCTTATTAATGTTCTACCCGGCGTCCAGATGGGCCCGCAGGGCTGAGCAGGTTTTGGATGGGGACCGTTGCAGGCAGTGGGGGGGAGGGGGCCCTCCCGGTTTGTCCTGTTACGGGAAATGGGTGAGCTCAGATAAGCAAGGGGGGAGGGGAGGGATTCTGTTTTATGCAACAACTTCAGCTTCTGGGAAAGGGTCCATTGTGTAAGACCGGGGCTGTGGCCCATGTCCCCTGGCTCAGGGCAGCCTGCCCGGTGGTGCTGGGAACGCCGGCAGGGCACACTGCTGTGGGCTTAGAGAGGACGGGCCGTGTGAAGGGGCCCGGCAGAGCAAAGGGGCAGCCTGGCATTAGCCCTCCGACCCTGCCCTTCCTGTCTGCCCCCTGCGGAGAAGCGTCCTCCTTCCTGGCTCTACTCTGTTCACAGCTCTCAATCCCAGCTCAGGGCTCACGTGCTTGCTCCCCTGGGATGCAGATGGAGTTAATCTCCATGCCAACCCAGGGGCTGGCTCTTACTGTCTTAGACTCTTGAAAAGCGAGTTCAAGTGGTGCTGGGGCTCCATGCGTGCGGGCATCCCATGGGTCTGCTGCGGGGGTGGGGGCAGGTTGCAGCGCACATTGCAGGGGACACAGCTGGGCCTGGGATGTGGTCCTTCTGGAGGGGGGCACGGGGAGGGACGCAGGAGTGACCCCAGGGAGGTATTTTCGGTATTTGACATGATAGACGCCCTTTCTGGACAAGGCACAAGGAGGCCCGGGTGCCTGGCGGAGGCACATGCAGCCGCTGCGGGGAAGGAGGCGGCGGGGATGGGAGCCTGGCTCCTCTGCCACCAACGTCCTTGTTCCTTCTGCCCCACGCTGCCGTCTGCATTTCCCCCTCCCTGTACCTCCTGCCTTCACTTTCTTTTGAAGGTGTCAGTGGCAAGTCTGGTCTCTGCCCCCAATTTCCTTGGGGACAAAAACCCAGCAGTGCCCGCTGAGGGGACAGTCGAGGGCACCGAGTCCTGCAGGTCCCTGGGAAGCTGCCGCAGGCAGGTGGCAGGCTGGGCAGGAAACCAGCGGGCTGTCTAGCTGTTACCATGACGGTCTCCTGTTCCCCACAGAGGCGTGCTGGGATTCCAGAATTGCAGAGGGAGGCGCGATGAAGACTCTGCTGCTGTTTGTGGGGCTGCTGCTGGCCTGGGAGAGGGGGCAGGTCCTGGGAGACCAGGTGGTGTCCAGCAAGGAGCTCCAGGGTAAGTAGAACCGGCGAGACGCCTGCGGGCTACAGGTGGCGGGGCCAGAGGGCGCTACTGCTGCGTCAGCCTAGCTCACAGCAACCTCCTGGGCTCAAGCGATCCTCCTGCCTCAGCCTCCCGAGTAGCTGGGACTACAGGCATGCGCCACCATGCCCAGCTAATTTTTTCTATGTATTTTCAGTTGTCCAATTAACTTCCTTCTATTTTTGGTAGAGACGGGGTCTCACTCTTGCTTGAGTTGGTCTCGAACTCCTGAGCTCAAACAATCCTCCTGCCTCAGCCTCCCAGAGTGCCAGATTACAAGTGTGAGCCTCCGAGCCCGGCCTCTTCCCTCATTTTTATTGAGGTCTAATTAACAAATAAAAACTGTATATATTGAGGGTGTACAACGTGATGTGTTGCGAGACATATACGTTGTGAAATGATTATCACTGTCGAGCTAGTTAGCAGATCCGTCACCTCACACAGTTACCTTTGTGTGTGTGTGGTGAGAACACGTAAGATCTAGTCCCTTAGCAAATTCCAGGTCACAACGCCGTGTCGCTAACTGCAGGTGCCAGCACCCGGCAGGCCCACAGAGCCTCATCCTGCCTCGCTGACCCTCTGTGCCCCGGGACACCTCCTCCCTCTGCTTCTTCCCCGTCTGTGGCGTGGGCGTGGGGACGGTGCTGGAGCGTTCCGTGAGATGCACATGAAGTGTCTGGCACCGTGCTCTCCATGGGACAGGCACCTGATGAGTGGCACTTGGGTGGCACTGTGTTCCATAGCATCTGGCACCAGGGCTGTGCCCGATCGCTCACTCGTCTTCCCGTCCCCACCGCCTGGCACCGTGCATGGGAACAACCAAGCACACATGTCTGGTTAGACTGAGTTCCAGAAAGGTCTGTGTCCAGAATAACGATACAGGTGCGCTGGCTCCCGTGTCTGCGTTCCTGAGCAGCAGAGCGTAGTGGACGAGGGAGCTGTGTCGGGGAGAGGCTGGGGTTGTGACGTTGCCAGTGGGGGAGTGGAGTCCCAGCCTCGACAGCCCCTGGACTGAATGTCCCTTTCTAATCATTCCAGCTGGTTCCAGGGTGACAGCCCCGCGCCATCACTTCCTCTCGCCTCACTCTACCTCCTGCCCTTCTCTTGCAGAAATGTCCAACCAGGGGAGTAAGTACATTAATAAGGAAATTCAAAATGCTGTCAACGGGGTGAAAGAGATAAAGTCCCTAATAGTGAAAACGAACGAAGAGCGCAAGTCACTGCTGCACATCCTAGAGGAGGCCAAGAAGCAGAAAGAGGTAAGGAGGGCCTCTGACCACGGCCGCCCCGGCCCTCTTGCTGGAGGGGAGGGGGCGTGGCGGGGGCCTTGCTGGGTTGCCATGGTGACCCGCAGTCCTCCCAGGGCTGCGCCAGCGATGCTGGGGCCGCTGTTAGGAAATAGGGAAGGCCTGTTCACTTTTGAGAGCTTCGCAGGGTCTGATCTTGAATCTGGCTTTGTTCCAAGCCTGGCCCGGGGCCTGGTGCCCAGATACCTTCAATGCATGTGTCTAAACCCGGCCCTGTGCAAGCTCCGACTTAGGCTCTGGTTAGGGCGCTGCGAGGGGCGGGGCATGGCACCCTCCCTTCTAGAAGCTTTTCTAGTGGGGGTGATATGGTTCAGGTCAGGGCAGGCACACACCAGGTGACCCTGTCTTTCTAGAGTTCTGGACTATTTCATAGAGAGACACCTGAAGTCCAATAGTGGGCATAGCAGGGCTAGCCTATGCTTAATGAGGCGACAAAACTAAAACACTATAATTCGATGAACAGCTTATTTTAAAAATCAATAATCTCAGGCCGGGCGCGGTGGCTCACGCCTGTAATCCTAGCATCTGGGAGGCCGAGGCGGTGGATCGCTCAAGGTCAGGAGTTCGAAACCAGCCTGAGCAAGAGCGAGACCCCGTCTCTACTAACAATAGAAAGAAATTAATTGGCCAACTAATATATATAGAAAAAATTATCCGGGCATGGTGGCGCATGCCTGTAGTCCCAGCTACTCAGGAGGCTGAGGCAGGAGGTTCCCTTGAGCCCAGGAGTGTGAGGTTGCTGTGAGCTAGGCTGACGCAACGGCACTCACTCTAGCCTGGGCAACAGAGTGAGACCCTGTCTCAAAAAAAAAAAAAAAATTAGTAATCTCCTTAAGAGTACGGTAAGAACATGCTCCCACGCCACCCCCGATGAAGGAGCTGCTAAGCTGGAGCCACCTGCTGCCTTCATGATCCATCATGCATGCGAAAAGCGTTTTAAAGGCTCTGAGAAGTTCTGCAGTAATAAAACTCTTAGAACTTCATTTAACCCAGAGTTTTCCAAATCAAATTGACCAGGGGATTCATTTTGTTTTTCCTAACTTCTTTTAGCACAGTTCTATGGAAGCCACTTAAAGGAATACCCGCCTGGATACGTCTTTAACTTTCTTTCAAACTTCATGTCGTCTCTTGGCATCAGTTTTTTTTTTTTTTTGAAGAGTCACACTCATACATAGACATTTTAAGATAGCAAAGTAGAAAAGGAAAAGTTTTCCCATAATCCTTTTGCCCAAAGACAATTCACTGTTCACACTTGATCTATTTCTTACTACTCTGTTTCTCTGTACTTTTTTTGGCAGTGGCTACATTAATATTATGAATTTTTAACATAATGCATATGATAATTTTAAAACTTATTATAAACATCCCTTGTAATGCTGTGCTATCTGCCCAGTTTGTTCAACTTGTCTTCTATTTTTGATCATCTGGGTTGATTCTGATTTTTCTTTGTCATAAACTAATACTATAACAAATATATTTACACATACAGATTTTTTATTAGAGGAATTCTTTGGCAGAGATTCTTACTCAACTTTTGGGTCAAGTGGCGAGGGCACTTTAGAGAGCATTGGTGGTTGGCATGGCGTTGGTTTTGAAAGCCTGCGACTCCCTTTGCATGCCAGGGGCCAAGGTGGCAACAGAAAAGTAAGATTCAGGGAGCCTCCAGCCTGCTCTGGAAGGTGACATTGAAACACCAGAAGCTGAGAGTAGAAACTGAGGCATCCGTGGGAGCTCACTCCTGCGGCAGAGTGTCAGTGCGATGAGGCCGAGAGGGGAGATGTGCGCGTGGGTTCCAGCAGTCGGGAAGGACTTCGGAGAGCAGTGGCTCCCGTCACCAGGGATGCTGAGAGCCGGTGGGGTGAAGGAAGGAAACCTGAGCTGGAGCAGGGGTGGGGACCCCCAGGCTGCAGGGCGTGAAGCCTGTGATCTCCGAGGGGCTCACTCGATCTCATCGTGCCTTCCCGTAGGATGCCCTAAATGAGACCAGGGACTCGGAAACGAGGCTGAAGGCATTATCGGGAGTGTGCAACGAGACCATGATGGCCCTCTGGGAAGAGTGTAAGCCCTGCCTGAAACAGACCTGCATGAAGTTCTACGCACGTGTCTGCAGAAGCAGCTCGGGCATGGTTGGCCACCAGGTGAAAAGGGGACATGCGTGTGGCCGAGGCTCCGAGTGGGGAATGAGGGGAACCCAGTGAAATATGCAATTGATTAGTGCTGGCTAGCTGCACTGGGGCCTAGAGTGCCATGCTCGATTGGTAATGTCTGGCACAGGTGCAGACATAAGGATGTCAGTCAGGTATTTGCCGTCTGTTAAAACAGCGGTCCCCAACCTTTTGGCACCAAAGACTGGTTTCATGGAAGACAGTTTCTCCACAGATGGGAGGGGGATG
The DNA here is from genome assembly GCA_008750895.1 of Mirza zaza. Lineage (NCBI taxonomy): Eukaryota > Metazoa > Chordata > Mammalia > Primates > Cheirogaleidae > Mirza > Mirza zaza. The sequence continues at coordinate 32,438 of VSMD01136623.1, read as the reverse complement.
GTTTGGGGATGATTCAATTGCATTACATTTATTGTGTACTTTATTTCTATTATTATTACATTGCAATATATAATGAAATAATCATATAAACCTCTCTGCTAATGATAATCTGTATTTGCAACCACTCCCCAGTGCTAGCATCACCGCCTCAGCTCCACCTCAGATCATCAGGCATTAGGTTCTCATAAGGAGGCACAACCTAGACCCTTCCATGCACAGTTTACAGTAGGGGTCTCGGATGGGGAGTGGCCCACGGGTTGGGGACAGTAGTCTCGGAAGACAGTTATCCAGCAGTGATTAGCTGGATAACATCACAAAAGCCTTTGTGGCATGGCAGAGCCCTGTGTCCCCTTAAGGGGAATGAATTAAGAATTGTGAGCACATGCACCTTGATCTTGTCCTCAGCTGTGGGCCCCTCTTAGTCGGGACTCAATGAGTTGTACCAATCTCCACGGGTGGCCCCAGCTGAGCAGGGGCGGGTGTCATCAGTGGCCAAAGACCGATCTGAAATGACAGGCGGGCTCCGTGAATCTCTTGGCCTCATGGTGTCTCCAAACTTTCCGCCATGGAGGGAGGTAGAACGAAAGGGCCTCGTCCTGACAGCTGGGACACCTGGGGGCCGGTCCCAGCTGGGCCTTCGGTCACTTGCCGTGTGACTGTCGTGTCGAGGGGCACGGCCTGGCCCGTGTGGCCCAGAGGGAGGCACAGGAGGAGGCTGTGGCTGTGGTCAAGCTTCTCCTGACCATGCTGTTGCGGCCCTCCCAGCTCGAGGAGTTCCTGAACCAGAGCTCGCCCTTCTACTTCTGGATGAACGGCGACCGCGTGGACTCACTGCTGGAGAACGACCGGCAGCAGAGCCACATGCTGGACATCATGCAGGACCACTTCGGCCAGGCGTCCAGCATCATGGACGAGCTCTTCCGGAACAAATTCTTCACGCGGGAGTCCCCGGACATCTTCCACTACCAGCCCTTCAGCCTGCTGCACCGGAGGCCGCACATCTTGTTCCCCAAGTCCCGCTTCGCCCGCAGCCTCCTGCCATACGCCCCGTTCGAGCCCCTCAACTTCCAGGACATGTTCCAGCCCTTCTTTGACATGATCCACCAGGCCCAGCAGGCCATGGAAGTCGACCTCCACAGCCCCGTTTTCCAGCTCCCGCAGATGGACTTCATAGCAGGTTAGACAGGGGGCTCCTTCGTCCGGAGGAAGGGGGCGACCCGTTAGATATCCAGCACTGCGCTGGGGGCGTGGCAGGTGTCATCTTGCTTTTTCTCCAGCAACCCCTTGAAGGTGTTCTTATCCCCATTTAAAGAGGACGAAAACTAAGAGAAGGAAAGGCCCGTGTCCAGGGTTGCACACTGACAAAGCGGGATCCAGTGCAGTCTGACACTGCAGGGCTTGCCATCTGTTCCTTCCAGACAGCTGTGTCCCTTCCCGCAACTGCTGGGGGTGTCTAAGTGACTTCTCGTCCTACAGAACCAGAGCCCTTTCCCCTGGGAACTTGGGGCTTTGTGTGGGAGGTGTGCACATGTTGGTGACAAATTATATAATCAACCCATATTATGGATAAGGAAGTTGTTTGGGGCTGTGACGTTAGGGCTGGGTATAAAAAGGGTGCTCCATGCATATTTTTTGAATAAAGTTTAATGTGGATATGAAAAGCCGAAATTTTAAGGAATGATTTCCTTCATTGACACAATAGACATTTGTTGGCTGATAGATATGTCTTCTGTACGCTGCAGTTTGATCGGCAGCAGGGTTTGGCTTGAAATGGATAAAGTTGCATAAGCACTTATTGTGCCTCTATGACGGTGGACTCTGTGGTGTCAGGAGGCTCACACCTGTCCCTGGGGGTGTGCTGCCTGCCAGCACACCCTCGAGGAGCAGAGAGCCAGGTAGGTGCAGAATAGAAGGGGTTATGGTGCCACAGCAGAGAGCAGACCGTTGAGGGCTGTGGCAGCAGGAGAGGACGCCTGTGATGGAGATGGGGGAGGGAGGCCATCCCCAGCCCAGGGGCACAGGGACATCTTCAGGGACCTGTGATGTCCCTGCAGGCCCGTGTCTGCAGACAAAAACAAATTCCGTCCTGCTCTGGCCATAGTACACTCTCCAAGGGCCACGCTGGAGCATGGAAGGGCTCAGGACAGTCAGTGGGGCCCGTCTCTGTGGCTGGATGCCTCGGCCTGACACTTTCTCCCGTGCGTGTCTCTAGAAGGCGACGAGGACAACCATGCCGTGTGCCGAGAGATCCGCCACAACTCCACGGGCTGCCTGAAGATGAAGGACCAGTGTGAAAAGTGCCAGGAGATCTTGTCCGTGGGTGAGTCGGGGGCCAGACCACAAACCGCCCCCTGCTATCGGTGGCCTGTGTCCTGGGTCACGGGTGCGTCACTGGGGCTGCCCTTATGGGGCCAGACGGACGGGCGCTCAGATCCAGCTGTGGCCCAGGGCGGGTCTTGAGCCTCGCACAGCGGGGCTGGTCCTCTGCAGGACAGGGTTACAGTGCCGGGTGTCCTGGGGTCGGTGGGCACTTTCCACGTGCCTCGTCCAGCCCGGGGAACACAGGCAGCCTGCAGTCCACAAGCTGCTGTGCTTGCTGGAGAAAGCCATTCGCCTTTGATTCCCTAGTTATTCTGTCCCAAGGGCCGAGCACGGTGGACATCCTCATTTTTTGCTGCAGGTTAGGAAACTTTAGATAGTGTGTATTTTATTTAACAAAACTCACCATGTATTAGGCACTGTTCTAGTCACTTCACAGACTAGTCGTTTTCTCAAAGTGACCCTACCAGGAAATCAGTCCTAGAAGTGCTAGTAACTTACCCATGTGGGTGAGCTGGGATTGGAGCCCAGGCGTCTGGGATGGGTTTGTTCTCAGCCAGTGTGCCACCGTGTTCTCTCCCCGGGGACCTCTGGGAGCCTCGGGCCACTGGTCAGGGTACTTCGGCATCCTGGCAGTATTCCTTTGGTTGGCTGGTCCTCTAGGCAAAGGGAATATTTCTTTCCAACCGTTCCTCTCTGTTTGATTGGATTTGGTCATCGATTAGCTTGTTCCCGCTTTGACCTAATAGCTGTAAAAGTGTTTAGAATAGTTCCTGGTACATGGGAGTTCACGCTCGGAAAGAGTTAATTGTTTCTGCTTCTGAATCGCTTATCAGTCTGTGGCTTTGCTCTTGCTTCACACGAGTGAGTTTGCCCCGGCTCACCTAGTCCCAGCTTCACTCCTGTAATTCCAGAAGCCACCACAAAATAAATACCAGTGCTTTACGAGGCCGACGTATGACGCTGTAGCTGAGTTCACAACCAAGCCTTTGGGCTTTTCCCATAAGAATATCCTAGACCAGCATAAATGGCACAGTGCCTCGCCACAAGAAAGTCAGTCATGTTAGAGGACAAAGAAACAAAGTACGGATGCCTGGGCTCAGTCGGGACCTCTGTGCCTCCTGGGAACTCTAGACTAGCGTTTCTCAAATTTCAACACTGTTGACATTTTGGACCAGGACTTTCTTGGTTGTGAGGGGCTGTCCTATGCATTGTGGGGTGCATAGCGGAATCCCTGGCCTTTACCCACTACATGCCAGTAGCACCCCAGTAATTGCAACCACCAAAATGTCTTCAGAACTTGCCGCATGTCCCTGGAGGACAGCATTGCCCCAGCTGGGAACTTCTAGACTGAGCCTCTGTTTCCAAGGACTTTTCTTATTTTTCAATTATTTCCCAGTAAAAGAGTTAAGATTATTTATCACATATTTCTTTCCAGCCTGGCTTCTAGTTAGTAATCCTATTTGTTGCCCCACTTAACATTTTGTTTTATTTTGATATAAATGATTGCAGTCACCATTCTGAAGTGTGCAAAGATCTCTTTTCCTCTTAGGTCTGATATTCCCTTCTCTGCATAATTTTGAAATAACTAAAGGGAAGAAAAATAGTAGTTGGTTTTTTTGTTTGTTTGTTTGAGACAGAGTCTTACTCTGTTGCCCAGGCTAGAGTGCCGTGGCGTCAGCCTAGCTCACAGCAACCTCAAACTCCTGGGCTCAAGTGATCTTCCTGCCTCAGCCTCCTGAGTAGCTGGAACTACAGGCATGATCATGCTCGGCTAATTTTTACTATATATTTTTAGTTGGCCAATTAATTTCTTTCTATTTTTAGTAGAGATGGGGTCTCCTCTTGTTCAGGCTGGTTTTGAACTCCTGACCTTGAGCAATCTTCCTGCCTCGGCCTCTCAGAGAGCTAGGATTACAGGCGTGAGCCACTGCGCCCGGCCAAAACAATAGTTTTTAAAGAGATAGTGGGTAGTTTGCGGCTCTTATAAATCTGACAACCTGCAGTAGACACTCAAGGAACAAAAGGTGTGAATTCTGTCTCCCCTGCTGTCCCGGTGTGGTTGGTGACCAGCAGTGGGCGACAGGAGGGCAGGCAAGGTCTCCTAGTGTCCAGGCTCCCGTGCTTTGTGGGCCGAGGGTCCTGGCCGCCTCTTCTGCTGCATGGACCCTTGGGACCAGAATTGGTAACTCTGCAGATGGGCTCAAGCGTCAAGCTTGGAGAATTTTCCAGAACCCTATAGACCCAGAGTAGGAAGAGCCCAAGCTTAGGAGTCAAAGACCTAGGCTCAATCTTGGCCTCACAAATTGTGTCTTCTATGACGTTAGATGAGTTATTTACCTCTATTGGCCTCAATTTCATTATTGATAAAATTGGAGTGTTAATACTGATGTCCGAACAGATCCGATTGTGACAGAACAGAGATACCCGGAGGACCTTGTGTGGTGTCTGGTACACAGTAGGTGCCACACAGATATAGCTATGAGTCACGTTCCCCGGACATCATTCCTGGGAGGGACGAGGGCAGCAAAGCAGCTCCAGGTCTGAGACACAGAGCACTGGACACCGATGCTTCTCGGAGTATGGTCCACACTGTCTGTCACTGTCACCAAAGAGGCAAGGGTCTGGCACCAAAGAGAAATCAATGATGTCACCAAGTACACTGTTTCCTTCAGCTAATGCATTTTTCCAGAGCAAGACTTTCTCGATGAAGGAAGCAGTGTCTTGATTCACACTCTGGGGCGAACTCTTTTTTTTTCTTTGAGACAATGACTCAGTGTGTTGCCCGTGGCGTCAGCCTAGCTCACAGCAACCTCAAACTCCTGGGCTCAAGCAATCCTGCTGCCTCAACCTCCAAGTAGCTGGGACTACAGGCATGCACCACCATGCCCGGCTAATTTTTTCTATATATTTTTAGTCGGCCAATTAATTTCTTTCTATTTTTAGTAGAGACGGGGTCTCGCTCTTGCTCAGGCTGGTCTCAAACTCCTGATCTTGAGCGATCCTCCCGCCTCGGCCTCCCAGAGTGGAAGGATTACAGGCCTCAGCCACCGCGCCCGGCCTGGGGCCAACTCTTTACTAAATACTTTGTCATGGACCATACCGGACGGTCTGTGTACACCACTGAGGGTGGTGCTGCCCGAGGACCCGGCCATGCGGGCTGTTAACTCTCCCTTCATGCTTCTGCCTTTGGTTCCTTCCGTCCCCGGCAGACTGTTCGGCCAACGGCCCCTCTCAGGTGCAGCTGCGGCAGGAGCTCAACGACTCCCTGCGGATCGCCGAGCAGTTGACCAAGAAGTACAACGACCTGCTTCAGTCCTACCAGTGGAAGATGCTGAACACCTCCTCCCTGCTGGAGCGGCTGAACGAGCAGTTCAACTGGGTGTCCCACCTGGCTAACCTCACCCAGGGCGAAGACCAGTACTATCTCCAGGTCGTGACGGTGAGTTGCGTCCCGGCCGCACGCTGACACTCAGGGGGCCTCGAGGTGTGACCGGAGCTGATACGCTCCTCCGCAGAGTTGGAAGGAGATAAAGACACCAGGGTGGGGGCGTGCATGCTTTTGATTGCGCATTCATCACCAGGCAGGAATTGTAAAACTTGACGTGCCTTGCCGCCTGGCAGCCTCATCACCCAGGGGAGTCGAACGTCACAGCCCCATTTTACAGATGGGGAAGTGAGAGGTTCCACAGCCTGCCCAAGGTTGGGTAACAGATCGCTGACTCACCTGGGTACGTGGACCTGTTTGCCTGGCTTGCAAAGCCTGCACTCTTTTTTTTGTTTGTTTTTGAGACAGAGTCTCACTGTGTTGCCCAGGCTAGCGTGCTGTGGCGTCAGCCTAGCTCACAGCAACCTCAAACTCGTGGGCTCACGCGATCCTCCTGCCTTAGCCTCCCGAGTAGCTGGGACTACAGGCATGTGCCACCATGCCTGGCTAATTTTTTCTATATATATTAGTTGGCCAATTAATTTCTTTCTATTTTTAGTAGAGACGGGGTCTCGCTTTTGCTCAGGCTGGTCTCGAACTCCTGAGCTCAAATGACCCCCCCCCACTGCCTTGACTTCCCAGAGTGCTAGGATTACAGGAGTGAGCTGTGCCCAGCCTCTTTTTTTAAAATTTTTAAATTTTTGGTGCCAATGCCAGGAACAAACCAGAAGCCTGTGTTCTTTCCTCAAAGCTGCATGGCTGCCCTCTGCCATGTGGACAGCCTCATGAATTGGTGCCTTGTTCTCTGCCAGTGATAAAAACTTCTCTCTAGTGCTAGCAATGCTTTTTTTACCCCCCTTTTCTATTCTTTTTTTTCCCTACCACAGTCTGTCTGGCCAGTGATTGCCCAAAGAAAATATTTGGAAACCACTTTTATTCTCTGGGGTGCCTCCTGGGCTGGTCATTTGCAGATGGCATTTGCCCCTACAAGTGCGTGTCTGTTAACTGGGACATTTCTGTCCACTGAGGTGTACGGATGTCTAGATTAGTAAGAAGCAACGGGGTCAGCTTTCCAGATTTTCTGGAAGGAACAGGAGGCCTTCCCTACTGAAAGCCTGACTTCTGTTGCAGAATACGTGCGTTTTAACCGTAACGTTTGAGCTCTTCTGTTCTTGTTTTCCTTCCAGTTGACGTCCCGAGCTCCTGACTCAGAGGCTCCCTCTGGTGCCACTGAGGTGTCTGTGAGGCTCTTTGGCTCGGACCCCATGACTGTGTCAGTCCCAGAAGAAGTCTCTAGGAACAACCCTGAATTTATAGAGACGGTGGCGGAGAAGGCGCTGCAGGAATACCGCAGAAAGAACCGGTGAGTGGGCCCGGCCGCTCCCTGGGAGCCAAGAAACGGGGCAGAGGACATCGTCTGGTGGGAACGGCTGCTCCTGGCGCCAGAGCCCAAGGCCAAACAAAGCCAGGAAACCACTGGGAGTTTTATTTTTCCTTTGGAGGGTGTTCTTCCATGGTGGATGAGAATTTGAGCGCTGGTCGCTGCTCTCTCTGAACGTTAAGCCCTCCCCTTCCCCACCCGGGCTTCTTTTGTGTTTCAGAGAGGAGTGAGATGCGGACATGCTCTTCCACGTACGGGGCACCTGAGTCCAGCTGCCCCAGATGAGCCAGCACCCCCGCCCAGAGAGCGCCGCGTGCCACCAAGTGACCAGGCCCACCCAGCCCCGTCCCCTCTGGATCCCGCATCTAACACCTGCCTCTGCCTCGGGGGGAAGAGCCCCGCATGCGACTAATTCAATAAATCTGCCTTGTGATCCGAGCGCTCTGAGCCTCCTCTTTTCCTGCGGGGTTTCTGCCGCCTGCACGCCTGCGTTTTGGCGTGGGAGGTAAAAAAATAGAAAAAAAAAAAAAAGAAGCAGAAACAAAAAAAAAGCAGTTGGCTAAGAGGCGGTAGGGGCTGTCGTACAGCGAGGAATAAAAGGGGTGTGGAGACTAAATCGACCCGATTCAAGAATGTCTTCCTTTCAGGAAGAGAGGTGCGTTCCAACAAGCCAGCTAAAATGCCTTCCTGAAAATGAACGTTCCATTCCATTACAAAACTGTCAGAGTATGCTGAGCGGGGTGAGGGCAAATCTGAAGGAATACACTGAAAATTAAGGCAAAGAACGGGTGATGGTAAGGCACACTGAATATTTTAATACATAATTAATATTTTCCTTATGGAAACCATAGTCCCCTAAAAGACCAAATGAGGCAGTTTTCTGTTTAGTTGTAAGAGCTCAGAATTCCTGGGGAACTTTCTTGATGGTGGCTTTGTCTGTCCTCTGCCAGGTCATGCAATCTTCACTTCTTTTTCCCTGGACCACAGGAATTTCTCTGCTCAGTCTGGAAATATAGCTGGGCTGCAGTACCCAGTGCTGCCAGCAGGTGGCGCTGACCACCCACGGTACAAATCTCAACCTTCCACAACAAACCTCTCATTCATCAACAGGCTCTCATTATAGAATTCCGTTCATCGAGGATACTGCAAATGGGAAAAAAAGTCACCTGGCTGCATCCAGGATCTTAGCAAAGTCCATGTGTAAATCACAGCTTAGGATGTTCTTAGGTCACTGTCCCTTGTCTGTCTTTTAGGTTATAAGCACCTCAGCTACACAAACCACAAACTCGTGAGGCTTAGCTTGTGTCCAAAGTAAGGATTTTAGTATTGCTGTCAAGGAAATCCAGAATAAAGTTAGTATCATTCACTTAATGGTACACATTAACTAGGATTATGGGGTCAGAAGGGATTTATTTAAATGACCATAATTGCAAAGTACATGTCACATTAACATCACATGGCATGTTTCAAAAATTACTTTCTCTTTTCCTTTATGTTGCTAGATTTTGGCAGTCACTATATCCAATATTTAAAACATTTTTTTTCATGCACCTACTTTAAACTCTCATATATTAGCACCCTAAAAAGCAGATCTGAAAGCTGCCTCTGAGCCTCCCTGGGACCCCTTGTCTGCACCCTCTTTCACCTTCTGCACAGTGGCACGGGTTTGAGGGTCATTGGATGTAATAAAATACAATCTCTGATGACTACAAGGCAAATGACACCAGAGTTGTGCAGTGTACAGCTTGCACAACTGTGAAAGGTCGCCTTGGCTGGGCTAACCAAAATGCTCTGATACCTGGGCCAATGGCTTTGTGTAATCCCACTAGGTCCCCACAATTACCCTTAAGGCAGAGGTTATTTCCTCCACATTACAAAGGCTTCCTGGGGTAGCCTTCGTCAGAGGAGTGTTGTGTAGCCAGGGTCAGAGGAGTGTCCTGTAGCCAGGAAGGCCAGAATGTGGGAGCACCCACCCCAATTCGTGGCACACAGAGGCTGCGGAAGGGACCTCGGGGTTGCCTGCCTGCTGCGCTGAAGTAGCCAGGAGTAGGGGAGGGCTGGGAGCCGGGACGCCGGCCTGGTATGGGCAGGACAGAGCTCTGTGTAGGGCCGGGGTTGGCAGAAAGGCCGTTCTTTGCTGAGGAAAGGAGACTGATGTTCTCAAGCAAACTGTTCTATGAACTGCAGACTCAGGAGGGAAAAGGGCCTGCTTGAGACGTTGCCGAGTGAGGGGACGCCGGTTAGAATGGGTGAAATGGCCTCGCGTCCGTGATCCAGGTGAGTCTCGACTCTGCAGTCAGCTGGTTGCTGGAGCGGTTAGCCACAGCTGGGCACGAGGCTGGACCGTGCAGGACACCTGGGTGAGGGCCTGGGCGGGAACCGGGACTGACGGGACACCTGCTTGCAGTCACACAGCCGGTGCATGCCAGAGCTGGGACGGTCCCCGGGTCTGAACACTGGGCCTCACTGCCACCGTTCCGCTGCCCAGGGCTTCCCGCCGCAGCGTCCCAGCCTGATGTAGCATTGACTGGCATTTCCCAGCTGAAAGAGGATAGCCTGGCAAACCCAGGAAGTGTAAAGTAGCTGCAGAGACAGTGCAACAACTCCGCGCTCAGGGTTTATTAATAGAACCGATGGTTACCAGTCGGCCAACGCGACAGCAGTGAAGGCCAGACCATGGGACACACAGACAAGGTTAATAATGAACTCTCTGTTTGCCCGAGCTATTCTCACACGCTCATCCGGTTAATCTCTGACCCCCAACCCCTCGGCCATAATCCCAGATTATGACATTGCTCAGTGTCGGCTGGGTGACATCGGAGAGTGTGTGACTCCCCCAGCATGCTGAGGGCTCGCTCGCTGGAGGTCTAACAGGTGCCTCCAGCCGGCCCTGGCCCACCCCAAGGCGGGGCTGGGGCTTACTCAGGCTAGGGAAGGGGACGGCATCGGTACAGCACCTTTACCTGCCTGACCTCATTTGTTATCACCCAGGGGAACAAAGACAGTGACTTTGAGCTGGGACCAGATGTTACCCACGACTGGCCCCTCTTGGGTGCCCAATCCAACAGAGATGAGCCCCCAGCCCTAAGGCTCACCCTGGGAACGGGGGGACAGGTGGACACTCACCCCAGCCCGGCATTCATGGGCAGACTTTGGACATCAGTGCCAATGACTTTGCGGGTAGAAAGCCACAGGGATGCAGCCATCAAAGGAAGCTGTTCACTTTCCACATTTAAATCTGTCTCGGCCGGGCCCGGTGGCTCGCGCCTGTAATCCCAGCACTCTGGGAGGCCGAGGCGGGAGGATTGCTTGAGCTCAGGAGTTCTAGACCAGCCTGAGCAAGAGTGAGACCCCATCTCTACTAAAAATAGAAAGAAATTAATTGGCTGACTAAAAATATATAGAAAAAATTAGCCGGGCATGGTGGCATGTGCCTGTAATCCCAGCTACTCAGAAGGCTGAGGCAGGAGGATCGCTCGAGCCCAGGAGTTTGAGGTTTGTATGAGCTAGGCTGATGCCACGGCACTCTAGCTTGGGCAACAGAGTGAGACTCTGAGTCAAAAAAAAAAAAAAAATAGAAATTGAACAACTAAAAATATATAGACAAAATTAGCCAGGCACGGTGGCGCATGCCTGTAGTCCCAGCTACTTGGGAGGCTGAGGCAGCAGGATTGCTTGAGCCTGGGAATTTGAGGTTGCTGTGAGCTAGGCTGATGCCACAGCACTCTAGCCAGGAACTCAAAAAAAATAAATAAATAAACAAAATAAACAAAAAAACCCCTGTGTCTCACCAGCACCCCAAGAGCCCAGACAGTACAAGGTATTAGCGTTTAAAACTGTGTCCTGCACTAGCCTTGAGCACAGCACAGTATCCTCTCTGTGCGTGTAAAAGTGTGCCAAAAATTGAAGACAACCCCCAAATCTCGATAACCCTGCTCTAGAATTTTCTAGAAACGTCTGGACCTCTCTTGATCTCTGAAAAACCCTTCCCTTTACTGGGGAAGAAAACCAGGTAAAAGCTAAGCTAGGCCAGCCTCGAGCGATCCTCCCCCCTTGGCCTCTCGAAGCTCTGGGATTGCAGGTGAGCCGCCTTGCCCAGCCCTGCTTAATTCTTTGAGAAACCATCATACCATCTTACGTTCTTCCACCAGCAAAGCACAAGGGTCCCAATTTCTTCATATCCTCACCAATACTTGCTATTTTCCTTAGAATACTGATTTGAATGGGTGTGAAGTGGTATCTCCTTGTGGTTTTACTTTCATTTCCCTAATGAGTAGTGGTGTCGAGCATCTTTTCATGTGATCGTTGGCCGTTTGCATATTCTTTCGAGAAATGTCCATTCGAATCCTTTGCCTGCTTTTTTGGTCGGGGTGTTTGTATTTTTGTTGTTGAGTTGTTGGAGTTCTCTATGTATTCTGGATATTAACCACTCAAGAGAGAAATGATTAGGAGACAAATTTCTCGAGGGCAGGAACCTATCATATCTTAAGGTTCTTTTAATACCCCTACAGCACTTGGTGGGTAGCAGAGGATGGAGGAACGGGCTCCGTGAAGTCCACAGTCAGGCAGGTCAGAGGCAGATTGAAACTAAGCTCAGGGCCTGGCGTGGTGGCTCACGCCTGTAATCCTAGCTCTCTGGGAGGCCGAGGCGGGTGGATCGCTCAATGTCAGGAGTTCGAAACCAGCCTGAGCAAGAGCGAGATCCCGTCTCTACTATAAATAGAAAGAAATTAATTGGCCAACTAATATATATAGAAAAAATTAGCCGGGCATGGTGGCGCATGCCTGTAGTCCCAGCTACTTGGGAGGCTGAGGCAGGAGGATCACTTGAGTCCAGGAGATTGAGGTTGCTGTGAGCTAGGCTGACGCCATGGCACTCACTCTAGCCTGGGCAACAAAGTGAGACTCTGTCTCAAAAAAACAAACAAAAAACAAAGAAACTAAACTCAGAAAAAGCAATATGAGAAGCATTTTCTAGGCAAGACCAAACCCTGTTACCCTAGAAAAGAGACCTCCTGCTGGCAAAGCATTGCCTGGGACGTGAAGAGTAGGGAACAGAGAGGGATTGAGTCTTAGTCTTTATTAAGAAGCCACAGAGGGTCCCAATGCCCAGACACCCCTGAAACAGACACGCTGCAGGTCAGGCTATGGGAGGGCGCAGAGCCAGGCCCAGCTGGAAGGGGCGGTCTCAGGGGACGTGAGCGCTCACCTGAGCATCTGAAAGACCCTCCCCAGTAAGAGAAAGTAGAGCCCAGTGCACACGACTTCTGGGACCAAACACCTGCCGAGGGGCCCCCCTTCCAATGAGGGCTGGAGAGGGAACCCCCGAAGCTACACACCCTGGGAATTTCGCTTCCACACCCAGGTGGAACCAGCGAATGACCCAATCCCTGCCCTCCTCGACTATGTAAGACGTTAGGGCTCCCCTTTCTCCTGGGAAAACAGGATATAGGATGGACAGGAACAGGCTTGGGATGCGGGGTCTATATCTCCAGCTGGGGGTGCTGTGAGCACAAAGGATGTGAGGGAAGGGGCTGCTGGGGCTCAGCTCGTCACTCGGGGTCAGGGGAAGGAGAGATCTGCTCCCCTTGGCGGGGGTGGCCGGCGTCCTGCCCATTCAATAGAACACCTTCTCCAGATACGCATTCAGGAACATCCCGGTCGGGTCCAGCTTCTCTCGGATGGCGCAGAACTTCGGAAAGGCAGGGTACATTTTCTCAAAGTCACTCCGGGTGCAGTTGTGGGCCTGCGGAAGCAACCAGACGCCATGGGCCTCGTGCCCAGAGCCGGGCGAGTCCGCAGGGCTGCACCGCCGTGCCCAGGAGCCCGTGTGTGCATGACACCCTTGCCCTGGGACACACACACACACACACGCCATGTAGAGACCCAAATAAAAAGGAGGGGCTTCTCGGAGAGTGAAGAAGGCAGGTGGGAGCAGGGAGCACTGCACTCTGCACGGCCACGGCCACCGGCTGCGTGATGCAGTGGAGGTGGCTCTGGCCCCAGGCCCACTGCTCATCAGTAAGTCAGTCTTGCCACCCCCAAGTGACCTTCACTTTCCTATCTGTTAAATGGGCCCATGATGCCTGCCTTATCCTGCTCACAGGGTTTCTAAGGGAATCAAATACAGTGGGAGATGAGGAATTTCTCTGAAAACTCCGAAGGCATCACAGCCCTTGGGCTGTTGGAATAAAAGCTGCAGTAGGGGAGGTGGTCTGGGCAGCAGGGGGTGGTCTGGGCTCAGCCTCTCCTGACCTGCAGCCCCTCACGGGGCCCAGGGGTAGGGAGCAGCGGCGCCCTCTGGTGGAGGTCGCCTTGCACAGCAGCTGCCGGCTGCCTGGGCCCGACCCTCGGGGCAGGTCTTACCTTGGCCCAGTGGGGCCTGCCGCCAACCTTCTTCATGATGGTCTCGTAGGCCACCCAGTAGTCCAACCGAGGCACGTCCTTGCCGTAGGGCCTGGTTAGGGGAGAAGGAGGTGAGCCTTGCCTGCCTCGCCCCTCCTGCAGTCACGGGGCGCCTTCTCCACACAGCACCTGGCACTGGGCTGGGGACTGGTGGCCCTGCAGTGGTTCTGTCCCCTGACTCGACACAAAGGGCTTTTGCTCATTGCTCATCCTCAAGGATTCCGAAAAAGTGTGTGGATGTTGTTGTGAGTTTTAATAATCTCAAAGAATCACGTACTACTATAGATGTCTTTTTGACAAAGCCTTGGAATCTTATTTGATGCATAAAAGACGTGGCCGTGTGACCACCTGGCAACCCCAGGCAGCGCTCACGGCCTGCCCAGCCGCCAGGTCAGAACAACTGATGGAAAAGTCTGATTTCATTTTTCCTTTTTTTTTTTTGAGCCAGAGTCTCACAGCAACCTCAGACTCCTGGGCTGAAACAATACTTCTGCCTCAGCCTTCCGAGTATTGGGACTACAAGCATGCACCACCATGCCCGGCTAATTTTTTCTATATATTTTTAGTTCTCCAGATAATTCATTTCTATTTTTTTAGTAGAGATGAGGTCTCGCTCTTGCTCAGGCTGGTCTCCAACTCCTAACCTTGAGCAATCCTCCGACCTCGGCCTCCCAGAGTGCTAGGATTACAGGTGTGGGCCTCCTGATTTCATTTTAAAAATTCAAATAAACATGTCAAGGTGCATCTCCATGGCAGCTGTCTCGCTTCTGAATGTGAATTCACAGGTAGGGGAGGAAACAGACAGACGGGCAGATGGACAACTGAGTTCTGAGCCGCACCACAGCTGCCCCACTGTGAGAGGACTGCAGCCCCGTGAACGTGTCTTTCATAAACTCTGTTGTCTGGGGTTGTCGGACTCCCCTCAGGAACGGTGTGTCCTTTCAGTGTCCCTTGGGCCTCTTAGAAGTTTGGAGAAATGCACCATGGCAAGATTCAGGATGCGGGGGAGGGTGTTTTCCTTGTGCAAAGTCCGGGAAGGGCTGTTAAGAACGGAAGGTGGGAGGGGAGAGGCGGGAGGAAGACACACCTCAGGAAAGACCAGCTTCTTAACCCACCGTGTCTAGAAGCACCACCCAGACCACTGCCTAACCAACGAGGAAAAGATAACACAGTCTCGGACGCGGGTGACAGCACGGTGCCCCGCAGGGCTGGTGGGATGGCAAATGCTTCCACGTAGCACCTGGCGTCAAGTATGATCCTCCCTCCCGCTGACCTTCGACCTGGCCCTGGAGTCCTTCTCGACACGGCGCTCCAGGCTGTCAGACTGTACCTGCCATCCCATCCCGTCCCGTCAGCTTCATAAACGGTCGCTGTTCCTATTAATGCTGCTCCTGAACTCACACTAATCACTACGTGGATAGGATATAGACTGGAAATGGTGCACGCAGCAAGAGTCTACAGAGAGGAAGAGCTGTAGGAACTCAAGGGAAAGAGACACTGTCCCCTGCTGCCAGGATCAGCAAAGTCCCTTCAGAGAAGGTGACATTGGAACTGGCATCAAAAGACCAGGGAAGGGGAGGGGTCCTTTTAAATTGGAGGGGATGGTTTCCCGCCCCACGCCCGCCCCCCCAGTGCCGTCACCTGTACATGATGATGTTCACGTAGCAGCTGTCCCGCTGGAAGCACGGGCTCAGCAGGACATCGTCCCCCCGGGTGAAGCGCACCTCCACGGGGAAGTGGGCCACCACCTTGGGGTGGGCTTCCAGCATGGCCTTCAGCTCCAGCAGGGCCTCCTTGGTCTTCTCTCTGCACTCAGCCCGGGGGCAGAATCCAGACCTCAGGGCGGGGAGGGACCCCAGGAGCCCCCTCCCAGGCTCTGCCCGGGCTCCTAGCCTGGTGCTGTCTTGCCCTGCCTTGGACACACCGGGACACCCCCAGATCTAGCCACAGTGGTCTCAGGTCCCTTGGTGTCCTCCTCTTCAGACAGAGTAAAGTCCCTCTGATTCTGATGCTTTTGTTTTTTTTAGTTGACCAATTAATTTCTTTCTATTTTTTTTTTTCTTTTTAGTAGAGGCGGGGTCTCACTCTTACTCAGGCTGGTTTTGAACTCCTGACCTTGAATGATCTGCCTGCCTCAGCCTCCCAGAGTGCTAGGGTTACAGGTGTGAGCCACCGCGCTCAGCCGATTCTGATGCTTTTAACCAGGCGTCCTCAAACTACAGCCCGAGGGCCACATGCGGCCGGTGGAGCGCATTTATCCGGCCCACCAGGTGTTTTTGCCGCCGCTGCCTGTCCTGCTCAGCAGCCGACTCGTCCCGGGCCCACAGTGCGCATATGTGGAATGTGCGCCGCACTCTCCAACGGCCCTCCAACTGTCTGGGGGACAGTGAACTGGGCCCCTGTTTACAAAGTTAGAGGACCCCTGCTAACTGCCTAATATTCCCACATGGAGGGTCAGAGGGCCAAGCCCTTGAACTCAGTAACAGGCTTCCCCTGAGCCCCAGGCACCACCCCTCCTTCCTTGGAGAATGGGATGAAGGTGAAGCTAGAAAGCCACAGAGGTTGGTGGCTCCCAGCACACTGGGTGGGCTCTGCTAGCAGAGGGACGGGAAGCAGGCAGTGGCCGTCTGGACAGACGAGAGGCTGGCCAGGGAGCCCCACGCTCCAAACCCCAACTCTCACGGCTGGACGGGGTGGGAGGGAGAGGGAGGGACTGTGTGGTTGGTTTTCCCCACGAGGCAGAGGGGGGGTGTTGGGGGCACTGGGAGAGGACTCAGAGCCTGTGGCCACCCACGGAAAGGGGACTCGGGCCTGGCACTGTGCCCGCTAGGGCCGTGGTGAGGACCACGTCCAAGGGAGGGAGGCTCTGGGGAACCCACGGCCGCGGCCACGGGGCACAGCCTACCTGGGGATGGCCCAGTCCTGCACGTGCTGCTTGAAGCGGCACTCGTAGCTGAACACCTTGTGGCTGAGGTCCACGTGCTCCCTCTTGCAGTTGAACAGGAGCCAGAAGAAAAAGCGGTTGATCCAGCCCACGAGGCACGGCAGGAAGGTGCTGCAGGGGACAGGGCAGAGGAGGGTGTCAGGGCTGGGTGGGGCGGTGCATGATAACCTTGATACCCAGCATTTATTGAGCGCCAGCTGTATGACAGGCACTGAGCTGAACTCTTTTTTATTGTTTATTTATTTATTTATTTTTTGGAGACAGAGTCTCACTCTTGTTGCCCCAGCTAGAGTGCCGTGGCGTCAGCCTAGCTCACAGCAACCTCAAACTCCTGGGCTCAAGCGATCCTCCTGCCTCAGCCTCCCGAGTGGCTGGGACTACAGGCATGTGCCACCATGCCCAGCTAATTTTTTCTATATATTTTTAGTTGTCCAGCTCATTTCTTTCTATTTTTAGTAGAAACGGGGTCTCGCTCTTGCTCAGGCTGGTCTCAAACTCCTGAGCTAAAATGATCCGCTCGCCTCGGCCTCCCAGAGTTCTAGGATTACAGGCGTGAGCCACCGCGCCTGGCCTGAGCTGAACTCTTTACAAACCAGGGCCTTGTTGTCATATACTCTGCCACTTGGCTGGCCTTTGTCGCTTCTCTACAGCTGGAAATGCCTCCTGGCCACGCGAACATTGCTCTAGGACAGTGGTCCCCAACCTTTTTGGCACCAGGGACCAGTTTCAAGGAAGGCAATTTTTCTGTGGACTGGGGTGGGGGGAGGGTGGTTTCAGACAAATTCTCATAAGGCATGCGCCCCGAAGCGCAGACTCCCCCTCAGGGCTCAGGGACGCAGGATCATCCAGGGAGGTGAGCGACCAAAAATATTTCAGAAAAACAATTCTACAAACTTCCAAAAAGCAAAACTTGAATTTGCTATTTGCCAAGTAATACATCGAATCCACATGAATGAAATGATATGTAGGCGTTGTATTAGGCATTCTGGGTAATCCACAGATGATTTAATCCTGTGGTTCCCAACCCCCAGGACACAGCTGGTAGCGTCCGTGGCCTGTTAGGAGCCCAGCCGCACAGGAGACGAGCGGCAGGGAGCGAGCGAAGCTCCATCTGGATTACAGCTGCTCCCCACGTCGCGCATCACCGAGAGCCGGGGGCAGACTCCACCTGCATGCATCCACAGACAGGTGTGCTTATTCCCGCGGGCCACATCCTCAACTGCGCGGGGCGGATGCCTGGAAGGGTACCTCGGCATTCCTACCTGATCCACAGCAGGAACTCCAGTAGGTAGAATCCAATGGCGTAGTCCCAAAACCAGTTGGCGGAAGAGGAGCAGGGCTGGGAGACAGAATTTGTCATCAAGAGTTCCCTTCCGATCACGCATCTGCGTGTCCCATGAGAGGGAGCTGTGTCCCAGCTCTGTGTCGGGGAGGGGGTTGACCCACCCAACAGGACAATTGAAAGCCTCACTTTTTTTTTTTTTTTTTGATACAGTCTCACTCTGTGTCAGCCTAGCTCACAGCAACCTCAAACTCCTGGGCTCAGGTGATCCTCCTGCCTCAGCCTCCCGAGTAGCTGGGACTACAGGCATGCGCCACCATGCCTGGCTAATTTTTTCTATATATTTTTAGTTTCTTTCTATTTTTTTTAGTAGAGATGGGGTCTCGCTCTTGCTCAGGCTGGTTTTGAACTCCTGACCTTGAGCAATCCTCCCGCCTCGGCCTCCCAGAGTGCTAGGATTACAGGTGTGAGCCACCGCGCCCGGCCTGAAAGCCTCACTTCTTGATGGCAGAGCCAATTCCCACCCCTAGCCCCTTTCATTTCATGCTTTTAATTTATGTATTTATTTTGTACAAGAAAAAGATGTGCCCCGTCCGTCCTGGAGAGCCCGCAAGCTGGTGTCCCGCAATCACGCGTTGTGAACCCCACACCGGCCCCCCTGCGCAGCAGGTGTCGGCCTTTGTCTGACTTGCCCCAGCAATATTCCACCCTCGTGCTGCTTTGCTCCCTCCTGCTGAGAAGCAGCATGTTTGCTAAGGACACTCGGGGAGACAAAACTCTCCGCCTCTTCCACTGTGCAACTGGAGGAGGGAAGTGGGGCGTTGGGGCAGGTGGGGTGTGCGGGGCACCCGGGACTCTACCCTCTCCTGTCCTGTCTGCCCCCCTCCCCCATATCCAGGCTGTCCTTGGCCACACCCCGACTTGTCCCCACTGCAGACACACTGGACCCCTACTCTGCCCACCTTCCTCCCTTCTTCCACCCTCAGCCCTCCTGCGTCTCTCCTGCACTTGGTGACACTCCCCTTGTGTCCTGCTGCCATCCACTGGCCACCACAATGACCACAAGTGTCAGCCACCCTGGGAGTGGGCGGCCGTTCAGCCTGCAGGCTGTGGGTGAGGACAGGGAGGGGACGTGCAAGTTGCAGGCAGCCACCTGCTCCAGGACCCCGGGTGGGGACGGGCGCGGCCGCGGCTACCTTGCTGGTGTGGTCCTGGTAGATGACGCTGACGTTCTCGCTGTGCGGGAACCACAGGAAGCGGAAGTACTCGGACTTCTTCAGGTGGCTGTCCAGGTTGTCCAGGACCTGACCTCCGCGGGAGGGAGGGAGAAATTGTGTTAGTCACGGCAAGATGGCAGGGAGTGCTGGAAGTCGGGGCCTGGGCGTGCCTCAGTTTCCCCTTATCAAGCTAAAATTCTTAATTAAATGTGTCCTAACCTAACCCTGCCAAACGGCAGGGAATGAGTCTTATAAACCACTGGGCATTAAAGTGGCCCACGTACATGGTGACTTCCCTGAGTAGCTCAGGGAGACAGGTGACTTCTTATTTGTCCTGGCTTGAGCGATTACTAGTTGTGAGTTTGCGCAAGTTATCCAACATTGCTGGCCTCAGGTTCCTCATCTGCAAAATGGGGCTATTAACAGTGTTCATGTCAGGTCAGTCATGAGTATTCAATGAGATGATGCCTAGAAAGTGTTTAATATGGTGCCAAGCCGGGTGCGGTGGCTCACGCCTGTAATCCTAGCACGCCTAGCACTCTGGGAGGCTGAGGAGGGCGGATTGCTCAAGGTCAGGAGTTCGAAACCAGCCTGAGCAAGAGCGAGACCCCGTCTCTACTATAAATAGAAAGAAATTAATTGGCCAACTAATACATATAGAAAAAATTAGCCGGGCATGGTGGTGCATGCCTGTAGTCCCAGCTACTTGGGAGGCTGAGGCAGGAGGATCGCTTGAGCCCAGGAGTTTGAGGTTGCTGTGAGCTAGGCTGACACCACGGCACTCACTCTAGCCTGGGCAACAGAGCAACACTCTGTCTCAAAAACAAAAAACAAAAAACACGGTGCCAGACACATGCTAAGCACCACACTTGTGCAAGCTGAGGCTTCCAGCACTATTACTCTTACATTGTCATTGCCATCATCATCATCATCATCATCGTCTCTTGTCCCTTGAGACATAGTGGGTCCTTAATGAAATGAGTAGGAGAGTCCTGCTCTGATGTGGCTGATCACTGCACGTGCAGACCAGTACCTCTCTCAGGGTTGAGGGGAAGGACGTCTCCTGCAAGTGGAACTGGGGCACGCACTGCAGGGTGATGGTGAGGACGACCCCAAGGCACCCCAGGTGCACCCGCGCAGCCTGGAACACGTCCGCGTTGCTGGACTCCGAGCACTCCAGGACGGTCCCGCTGGCTGTCAGCAGCGTCAGCGCCACCACCTGCCAGTGGGGAGAGCCGCACCTCAGAACCACCCTGTCCCGGCCCCTGCCCTCACGTCCACGTTTGGCCTCGGGACAGAGGCCAGGCGTCACCTCCTCCCAGACCATTGTTATCGGACCAGAAGACACCCCCAGCCAGGATACTGTCACAACCGGAGGTCTCAGTCTCAGTCTCAAGCGGGAAAGGGGAGATGGGGGAAGGGAGGCTACGTCGGGTGGGCCCAGCACCGCGTGAGGGTACAAGGGCCCCACTGGCTTGTCCTCCCTTGGGTCTTCCTCTGCCAGGGGGGCTCTGGGAGGAGACCAGGCTGCAAAGAGCCGTGAGCTCCTGGGTCAGAGTGCCTAGAAGGCAAAGTGAGGACGTGTGTGCACCCGGGGGTGGGCCAGCCCCAATGCCCGCACACAGCTGGGCCCCAGGGTCCCCACGCCGCTCTCTGCCTGCTGCTCCTCCTGGGTGGCGAGTCAGCCAAGCTGTCCCTCCCCTCATCCGGAGACCTGCTCACTCAAGGAACTAGATTCTCCTACTCGGCGACACCCAACCAGGACCCTTTGGGTTCCTGCAAAGACCAGGACGCTCAGCTGGAAACTGACAACTAGCACATCTTTGCCCTTGGACCTAACTCCAAAGGAAACCTTTCCATTGCTGCCCACGCCCTCCACGCTCCGCCACCTGCTAATTTGGATGGGAATTGCTTTTGACGTGTGTGGTTGACGGCCGGGTGCTCAGGGTGAGAGAACGGATACAGCTGAACCAATTCCGATTAGCAGCGAGCACAGAGCAGAGGAGAAACGGGGCACGGTGGCCATCTGAGGGTGTCAGAATGCCTTTTGCAATGGTTTTGTCTGCGATCCGGGCAGCGACCGAGAGCTGGCCTGGGAAACACTTCAGCAGGACCCAGGACCCAGTAAAGGCTGGGCACGCTATCTGCTTGCTGGGTGTAACCTCAGGCATGTTTACAAACAAGCCCATTTCCTTGTTTGTAAACTGGGGAGAGCAGAGCTCTTAGCACGGGAGGGCTCAGGAATGATTGGCGTGAGTCAGTGGCCTCAGTGGCCCCCTTCCCTGGCTGCGTCCCCTCAGGGTGCCCCCTCTTGCCTAGTGATTCTTTAAGGCTTTGTGGTGAAAAAGGGAGGAGGAGAAGGAGTGACCAGCCAGTGCTCATGACGTGGCTGAGAGAGCAGAGCGAGTCAAGCAGTCATCACTGAGAATGAGGTTTACCTTCAGGAAGTTCAAGAAATACAAATAAGGGGGAGATTCACATCTTAGGGTTGTGGCGAGCATTGTGTGTAGGGGAAGGGAATACCTCTAACCCTTCGTAGGGAAAGCCAAAGATATACAATGTAACCAAAAGGTCAAAAAAGGAAAAAAACAAAAGGAAAACTTTTATCGGCTGGGGGGCAGATGGGAGGGAGGGGAAGGCTATATACTTACAAAATAGGTGCGATGCGCACCACCTGGGGTTGGACACGCTTGATGTTTTGACAAGGCGGGGGGAGGAATGGCAGGGGCAATATCTGTAACCCTAACAATATTTGTACCCCCATAATATGATAAAATGAAAGGAAAAAAGGAAAAAAAATAAAAATCCAAAGTGCTCTCGTCAGAAACTGCCTTGGGCTGTTTTCTTTTGATGTCGGTGCTGCTCTGAGCGGGGACCACATGGCACCCGGCGCCCAGAAGCCACGCGCAGACAACGCTCACGTGGCACCCGTCTCCATCAGGGCAGGAGGCAGAGTCGCTCGGACAGTCAGTCCAGAGGCGACTTCAGTGACCCATGCAGTCCAAGCCCAGCAATGCTGAACTTTCACCGCAGCACGGAGCGTGGGCTCTGGAAAAGGCCTTGTCTCACAAGCAAAGCCCACGACAAGCACACATTGAGCACTAACTGTGTGCGCTCTTCCAAGCACTAAGCACACGTTGCTACCACGTGCAACTCTGTTTTTCAGGTGAGATAACCGAGGGAGCCAGCGGTACAGCGACTCGCCCGGGCCCCACAGACAACAGAGCCGAGATTCAAAACCCAAGCCCAGCAGGTAGCCCTGATGCCACAGTGGCCAGAGGCCACGAGTCCCGTAACGCAAATGGGCTCGTGCAGGGCAGAGAAAAGACATCTCGGGCTGTGGACCGCTATGCCAGCACAGGGGCCCACCCAAGCCTGACAAGTGAGCAGCCAGCTCCAGACGGGCCCGGGAAGCCCCTGTTAATATTGGACACCAGAGGTGTTTGCCCTCCCGAGGGTGGCCCTGGACGCAGACATCCTCTGAACTGTCATTTGGATGCCACGCACTTCACATCTGCTCTCTGTGAGCTGAGGATTGTTTTTCCCCAGTTTAGAGGAGGATTTTTATAGGAACATCCAGAGAAGTTAGGCGGCCTACCTAAATGTCATAGCCAGTGATGGCAGGGCCAGGTTTGGACCCAGGTCTGAGTCCCAAACCTGTGCCCTTAGCCAGTTCCCCAGACTGGCCTCTCGTGAGGGCTAAGAAACGCTTTTCGATAAAGGTCTAGCAAGGACCTCAGGCCCATGTGCCGGGCTCCTGTCCCGGTCCCTCCCCGCATGACTAACCTGGACAGCCCATACCCCACTGCCTCTGAGCCCTCAGTGGCGATGGCACCCCTTCCCCCAGCCCTTCCCACGTGGCGGCAGCAAGGCTCCCGAGAGGCGCAGGTGGGAGGGCACCGACCCGCACGAGGGCTCCTTCGTCACTGTCTGTGGAGCTGGGTGGGGTTCAGCGAAGGCAGCCACGTAGCTGGAGGCACCTGCCGAGTCTCCACCAAAGGGGGCGACCTGGGTGGTTTGAGGCCCCCCGGAGCTGGGCCACGATGTGGGGGAAGCAGGTAGACTCACCTGGGTGGCCAGGATGCCGTGGTCGATCCCAGTGTTGTGCGTTCCAGACCCGATGACGCCACCTGCGGTCACATCTGACACTGCGCCCAGGCTGAGCTCGGCGGGGGAGCAAGAGGGACACAAGAGACCAGTTAGGCTCCCGGGAGACAGGCACACGCGTGTGAGGGGTGGGGCCCACAGGGCAGCGGAGGGGATTCCGCTCCTGCCTGGGTCCTTGTCCCAAATCTCCTGCGACGCAGCCGACCCTTCTCTCTGGGCTACAGTTTCCGTGCCTCCCTGGGCCGTCAGATGGGCCAGTGGGGACCTGCTTCCGGTCTGAAGGGAAGCCTGCCTGCCCTGACTCTGGGGGTCTCCACAGCTAAACCCCCCTTTCCTCCATCCTCGAGAACATCTCCACCAAGCACAGACCACTCCCGCCAAGACTGCTCGGTACCCAGCCTGTCAAGGCACATCCCGGGAACCGCCCAGTTCCAGATGCACAAATACATGTCCCAGAAAGGTGTAAGGAACTGAGGGCTTCCCCGAGCCTCGGGGGTCACCTCTCCTGCTCAGAAGCCCTCAGGGGCTCCCCGGGGCCTGCAGGATAAGTCTCATCCCCCAGCCTGAGTTCCAGGCCCTGGCATGGGTAAGGGTGGCTCCCGTGTGCACAGGAGGACCCCAAGGGGAGCAGCACCCCCCTCTGCAGGTGCATGCTGCAGGGGTGGAACTAGAAAGACCCTCCAGAGCTCAAGGTCAAGGGTAAAGAATGGATTGGGAATTAAAGTCTTATTTCTCAGGTGCTCTCCGGGAGACATCCCAGGCCCAGCTTAAGGAAAAGACACTGAGGGCTAAGGCGATTGCTCACCAGTGTGCCCTGGAGACGTGGGGTCCAAGGTGGCCTGGCAGGTAGGAGAGGGGAGGTGGACCTGCACCTGTGACTTCCTTCCCTTCCGAGGGCCCTTGAGGCAGGCTAGAGGCTCCGCATTTCCTACTTTCCGTGAACTACGCTGCTGTCCCCGCAGTGTTGGTGTGACAGTGTAAGGAGAGGGTGTCCAGACCTGGCTCATGGCCCCACTGGCTGTGTTGTCCCTTCCTCTTCCCAATGGCCCCCAGTGTCCGTGGAGCTATGGGCGCACAGGACGGGACAACCCAGCTCCCCTTGGAGAGGCAGATGGGCCTCACTTGAGCAGGATGGGTCCCCAGGGGAGGACAGGGACATCACAGACGGCACAGAGACGCAGCAGGGCCCAGAAGCTGATGCCCATAATTAAAAAGAAAGGTCTCCTCCCGTTGTCATCGGTCACGGGCTCTGCCCCACTGTCACCTGCCTGCCCCGCAGACCTCCCGCTCTTTTCCTCTCGGGGCTTTGAGCTGTTCCCTCTGCCTGGAATCCCTTTTCTCCTCAATGCTTTTTCTGGTTAATTCCTCGTCATCTTTTAGGACTCAGCCAGGGTTGCCAACAGCAGGGAGCCTGCCCCGATGCCATCCCCTACATATCCCCCCACCTGCCAAGGCTGGACTTGGGGCCACACGGTGGTGTACCCCACTGACGTCGGACACCCTGCCCCGAATCATGCTTCTCTGATTCTGTGTCCGCGACCCCCTTGCGGGGAGCTCTTTGCAGGTGGGGGGTCTGGGTTTTGTTCATCTCTACCTTTCGAGGGCCTGACGAGGCCTGCACGTGGTAGACACTCTAAGTGTCTGAGCAGCCGTGAGCCGTAGAGTGGAACAGATGGTTTCCAGAGTATAAACGAATCGTGCTCCTTGGGCTCTGCAGCCAGAAAGCTGGGGGATGGGCAGAGCACCCCCACCCGAAGACCAACCACAGGCTTCCCCGGGTGTGATTTCCAGCTGTGAACAGACTCTGACCCCGTGTCCAAACACCTCTGTCAGCTCTTTCCAATGGTTGAAATTCCACAGTGAGAGATTCACTCCTTTGGCTATGTTTGACGCCTCTTTCAAAGGAGATCCCCTGCTATTACACCTGAGCAGTCACTGACGCCCTGTCTGGATGTGCAGCCACAGGTACGGACGCCAGGAAGCCCTGTGGCTCAGGCGTCCTGCTCTTCTGTGGTTCTGAGGGTTTGTTTGCATCCCTGGAGTTGTTTGCTGCAAGTTTTCAGAAAGACTTAAACTATGATTGTCCCACCCCCTGTTCAAGACTGTTATCTTATTTTATTTTTTTGAGACAAAGTCTCACTCTGTTGCCCGGGCTAGAGTGCCATGGCATCAGCCTAGCTCACAGCAACCTCAAACTCCTGGGCTCAAGCAATCCTCTGCCTCAGCCTCCTGAGTAGCTGGGACTACAGGCATGCGCCACCATGCCCGGCTAATTTTTTCTGTATATTTTTAGCTGTCCAATTAACTTCTTTCTATTTTTAGTAGAAACGGGGTCTCGCTCTTGCTCAGGCTGGTCTCGAACTCCTGAACTCAAACGGTCTTCCCGCCTCGGCCTCCCAGAGTGCTGGGATCACAGGCGTGAGCCACCGCGCCCGGCCAAGACTGTTACTTAACACTCGCTCACTTCTGTTCCCACAGCAGCCCCTGAACCCATGGCGGATGGGGAGACAGGCACCCCGAGGGGGAAGAGTGGGAGGCCAGGGAAAGGGGTGCACCCAGGATGTCCTCCTCTCTGCCAGGTCCCGAGTGTCCGGCCCGGCCAGAGCAGGAGGTGGCTGAGACCCCTGGTTGCCCAGGGGCGGGGGAGAGGCTCTCACTTGGACAGGGCCAGGCCGTGCGTGTCCAGCTGTGGGTGCAGGTCGGCCAGGAGGATGCCGGCCTCCACTGTCACCTGCTTCTTCTCCTTGTCCACCTGCAAGAGACCAGCCAGGCTGGGAGGACATCGCCCCGCCCAGACCCCTGCCGCCAGGCTCCTTGGGAGGACAAGTGGGTCCATCTCAGCCTGGGGTTAGCTTGAGCCACCTCCCCTGCAGGAGCCCGAGAATGCTGCGGCTTTGGGGATATGCTGCGTAACCCTCTGTTCACAGGTGAAGGAAATGAGGCCACACCTGTGCCCCCCACTGGGAAGGCGGGATTGTTTTGCGCGATTGTGCAAAGGCACCAACAAAAGAGGGCCCACTTCTGTAGGGAGCTCAAATTCTCTACCTGTTCGCACCCCGGGGGACCCAGGCGAAGACTAAGAATGGGGGGAGCGGAGAAGAGACGTAACGTCTGTTTGGTGCCTGCCACCTCACGTTGGCTCTGGGCGGCAGGAACAGGGAGAGGACTGAGATCTGGGACTTGATGTCACTTGCCCAAGGTCACACAAACATCAGGGGCAGCACTGAGATGAGAATCCGCATCTGTCAGACTCCAAAGCCCAAGCTCAGTCCACCAACCCCGAGCGCAGAGCTCGGTCAAATCAATTGCTGGAGCCAGTCCTCACTAATTAGCAGTCAGAGTTCATGACGGCCGTGACTGATGTCGGGGCTGGAACGTTTTCTGAGAGACCGTCAGCCTGAGCAAATAAGGAAATAGTGGACAGAATCCCAGGACCTCGCCGGCGGGGCTGGGGGAAGGAGAGGTTATCTGGCAAAAATTACGGCCGAAAGGAGCTGGTCCCAACAGGTGAGAACGGGAGTCCTAACATGCAGCACACCTGTCCCGCACCCAGACTCGCTGGCAGGCACCTGGGGTTGCTGACACGGTGCTGGCTGAATTGCATGGACAGTGTCCCAGCACGGAGCTGGCGTCAGTCCTGAGTCTGTGGCCAGCTCTGCCACCAATCAGCTGTGTGGCCCCAGGCAAGTCAATCACCCTCTCTGGATCTTTAGTTTCTCTATCTGTAAAACTAGCTAAGTGCCACTTTGGACCCTTCTGGATTTGTCACTGTGAGTCTATTTTGGGGGCCGACTCACCGCTTCTGTTCTTGAGAAGGGGAGGGCAGGCTGTGGCAAGAGAGGAGGGGGGACATCCTCTCTGTGGCCTGGGGTGTGTGGGCAGACCTGACGGGAGGCCTGAGCAAGCCCGGGGAGGGCTCGGGTGAGGGGTGCTGAGGGGCAAGCCAGGAATTGGGGTGTCACTCTGGGGACTTAGGGCAGGGGGTCGTGGGATGGAGGCCGAGGCTGCCCGGCTCGGGGCAGGCGGCGGGAGGGAGGGGGAGCCGAGGCTCCCAGTACCTGGAGGAGCCGGTTCATCTTGCCCATGTGAATCATGAAGCCATCGGTGCAGGCGATGTCCGAGGGGGAGTGGCCACCGCCCACCACCTTCACCCGCTTGTTCTGCTGCCTGGCCAGGGCCAGCACCTGCCAGGACGGAGCTCGAGTCAGGCCTTTCTCCGAGACAGCCAGAGTGCAAGGGCCGGGCCTGGCCTGCAGGGGGTGCCAGCGGCCCGGGTATGCACCCCAGGCCTCCCAGGCCCCTGCTCGGCTCCAGGCCGCAGTGCTGGCCACTCCAGGGAAGAGGGGCAGAAAGAAGGGTCAGGAAGTGAGCTGGGCTGGAGAAATAAAAAACCCTCCTAAAGTTCCAGGCTTAGGTCTACTCTCCCCACGGCAGCCTGAGGCTTCCCTAAAGGCAAACCCTATTGCATTCTTTGCCAGTGCACGGCCTTCCAGGTGCGCGACCTTCCAAGGGCATCACGGCTTAGGACAAGATCTAGGCTCCTTATCTCCTCCGCCTACAAGATCCTCCAGTCAGCCTCCCACTGTCCTCTAGGGCAGCGACGGTGGCTGAATTGGACTTTGTAAGGACACAGTGCAGAAGAGAGCGTGGGCTTACACCCTTAGGAGGAGAGAGTCAAAAGCAAGGAAATGTTCACGCTGACAAAATAATGGCAAGGTAGAAATATGCAACGAAGGAGGCAGCAAGGAGCTGAGATAGAGGAAGTTTCGGGTAAGGCGGACTCTTCCGAAGAGAAGTTGACCCTGAGAGCTGAAGGCAGCTAGTCATGGGAAAGAGAACAGACGGGCACTCCAGGCAGAGCGGACAGCAAGTGCAAAGGCCCTGAGGTGGGACTGTGCCCGCTTTGCTTGGCTGGGGCAGAGGGCCAGGCAGGGAGGCACCTTCGGGAGGCTGGGGACACAGGCCCAGATGATGCAACCTCGGGGGTCAAGTTTGGGATTTATTCCAAAAATAAATGGAGCTTCTGAAGGGCTCCAAGCAGGGAAGCAACTCGAGCCCACTTACATTAAAATTACTTTTACTGCTGTGGAAAGTGCATTCAAGGGAGGCAGGATGAGAAGCAGGGAGACCGGCGCAGAGGCCCTCCCGGGTGCTGCAGAGAAGGTGCTGGGTGCTGGAAACATCCGCGGTAGAGCTGCGGAGGCGAGACCAGGGTGAAGGGGGCCCGCCCCACATCCTGGCTTTCGATTTAAGCAACCGTTTAGCCCATACAGAGACAGGCAGCACGGAGACCCGAGACGGGATAGACCGCAGGCAAAACGAAGGCAAAAACATAGCCTGGGGCATTTCAGTTTGTAACGGCTTTGAGTCAGACAAGTAGAAAAGTCACATGTGAGTCTGCAGCTCAGAGAGGAGACCTGGGCTGAAAGGCAGACCTGGCAGTCGTTAGCACCTTGCCGTGCAGACTGGAGGGGGCACAGGACTTTGTAAGGTGGCTGCAGCGCGGAGCTGTGGCAGGCGAAAGCAGGGCAGGAGTGCTGGGTGTAGCTGATGACACCGACCTGTCACCTGGCTAGCAGTTCCGGCTGTGGGGGGGCATGACCTTAGCCCAGGAAGTCCCAGGTCCCAGCGTCCTCTCTGGGTCCCAGGGCTGTGGCCTTCAGGGCCAGGCCATTCCTGCCCTGGTGCCAAGACAGACACTCACCTCTCTGATCTCCTCCACGGATGTGGGCTGATAGTACATCTCTGGGCAACAGCCATAGGTCCGTGCCCAGTTTTCAAACTTGACCCCTCTGTGCCCGTGCACCTGTGCCAGGCAAAACACCAGGTCTCAGCGGATACGCAGGTGTGGGCTGCCCCGGCCCCATCGACTGTCCCCCGACCACCCCCACCCCCACTGGGGCAGGGCCGGGAGCCGGGGCTGCAGCACTGAGCCCAGGCTCTTCTCTGACCTAATCCACCCTCGGGGCCACGGGTACAGTTAAACGTGGCTCTGCAGAGGCCTCCTGCTGGGTCTCCCTGGACCCCGCGTGACCAGCTGTGTGGAGAATTCTGCCCATTCTTAGGCGAAGGGGCCTAGGGAGGAGCCTGCGAAAGCGGGACTGGGGCTCCCCGCTGCTCCTGGGGCACCCTGCTGTTCCTGGGGCACCCTGCTGTTCCTGGGGCATGCTCGGCTGAACAGGCGGCCAGGACACGGCTGCAGCTTTCCTGTCCTGTCTGGGGACTCCTCAGCAGTGCCATTCCCCTGGCCTCCGGCCCACAGCTGTGGCGTCCTAGAGACAAGACCCCCGTTTGTTGGGGTGGGGTCTTGTCACACCCGCTGTGTTTCTGGCACTGAGCTGGGATCCCCCTTCTCCTTGGAGACCTTATGGTAATGCCATGAATACGGAATATTACTCCCCTTTTTCAGGAGCAGAAACAGAGGCCCAGAGAGGTGAAGCCACTTCCCTAAGCTCACACAGCAACCGAATGAAGGTGCTGGAGTCCAACCCAGGCCCACGCCTCCCCAACACCCCAGGACCTCCCTCCCCGGAGCCTCAAGTGCAATTCAAGAGTTTCCAGACTGGCCCGATTTTGTCCCCGCACCCCCGGCTCACAGGCGCAGCCTGGACCCCCGCTGCACTGTGGGCGCTCACCATGGCTCCGGCGGGCGGTGGCTCTCTGGGCGGCAGGCGCGAGGGTGCAGTGACCTTGGTGCCGAGCTGGGCTGGTTGAATCCACAGCTGCCGCAGGCCAAGGGGCTTTGGGGCCCGCAGAGGTGGATCAGAACAGTTTTGGGACAGGCTCCGCCCAGCAGGGCTAAGGTTAACCGACAACAGGTCACACCTGCCCCACCCCTGCCCGGGGCCCCTCTCGGGCCAGAAGGTGGGAGGGGGCAGGGAACCGCAAACCCTGGAAGCTGCCTGAGCTCCGACCCACCCTAGGGATTCGGGAGCCAAAGACTCCCCGGCCTCAGAACTGGGTCCTTAACGCCACAGGTCAGGGGACGCTTGGTGTGGGGGACCTGGGGGTGTATCTTAATGTGGGGGCCCGGCCTGCAGGAGGTGGCACACACAGACCTGTGCCACCCGAGTCCCAGTCCCTGCGCGTCAGTTCATGGACAAACCAAGCGCCCACCACCTTTAGGGACACAGCAGGGGGTCTTGGTGTCTGAAGCAGAGTAGGGCCCTAATCCAATGACTGGTGTCCTCATGAGAAGAGGGGATGAGGACACACACACACAGGGGCGAGGACGTGAGGACACAGGGAGGAGACGGCCGAGGAGAGAGGGCTCAGGGGAAACCAGCCTGCTGCCACTTTGATGTCAGACTTGTAGCCCCCGGAACTGTGCGAGAATAGATGTCCGCATTCGAGTCACTGGATCCGTGGTACTCTGTGACAGCGCCAGGCTGGAGTCAGGCAGGGGAGAACGAGCGGGTCTGTGTGCTTGGGACTGTCCCCGAGGGCTGCCAGCTCCACTGCCCACGGCAAGAGACCCCCACAGAGCCCCGGACTCTGCTGGGAAGCGCAGGGCTTGGGGCTGATGCAGGGAGAAAGCCCCTGCCAGGCCGGCTGCTCTCCCTTCTCCGCACTCTCTGTCCGAAGCCCAGGGGCTGTGGCCAACACGGGGACAGGGACAGAGCCAAGTTCTGGGGACAGAAGGGGAGGGGACTGCTTGGTTCCTGCCTCCCCATGAAGCCCCATCCCCTCCTGTTCTTTTTTTTTTTTTTTTTTGAGACAGAGTCTCACTCTGCTGCCTGGGCTAGAGTGCCATGGCGTCAGCAACCTCAACCTCCTGGGCTCAAGCGATCCTCCTGCCTCAGCCTCCCGAGTAGCTGGGACTACAGGCATGAGCCACCATGCCCACCTAATTTTTTCTATATATATTAGTTGGCCAATTAATTTCTTTCTATTTATAGTAGAGACGGGGTCTCACTCTTGCTCAGGCTGGTTTCCAACTCCTGACCTTGAGAGATCCTCCCACCTCGGCCTCCCAGAGTGCTAGGATTACAGCCATGAGCCAACATGCCCAGCCACCCTCGTGTTCTCTTGTTCACCCAGTGATCAGGGCGTGGGTGGAACCCTGCTGGGCTCCCGCCCTCTGTGGACACTTCCCAGAGCCCCCATCCAAGCACGAGGTTTCCTTTCTTCACCTTGTACTGTGCCCTTGGATGCAATGCTTCCACTTCCACCCTAAGCCGGTCACATCAGTTTTATAAATTGCCTTTATTAAAAAATAAAATAAAATTGCACGGGAACATAAAACTCAGCAAAAATGGTATGTGTCAGTGCATTCGATCTGTTGCCACCATCCCATGCCTGAGGTCGAGGGCTTATTATTTATTTCTTCTTGTATGAAGGTCTCAGCTTGTTCGATAACTGCTGAGTCTTCACTTTTGCAAACCCGCCCTGGCAAAGGAAATCAATGTTACCAGTTACAGTTTCAGTGGTCCCTGGAGAGCTTGTTTTCAGATGTTCCCCCTCCCAGACTCGTCCATCAATGACAATGAGCTTAACACACCATTTGTAGCTGATAATTTAACATATTTCTCTGAAACACCCCTGTGCTCACTGCAGATCTTGGGAAGAGTGTTGAATGGTTTCTGGTCTACAGATAGCACTTCCTTGCCCACTCTTTGGGGCAAGGAGATCAGGAGATCAGCCTGCCTTGACCTCCCAGAGTGGTAGGATTACAGGCATGAGCCACTGCACATTCTCTTTAAAATATGATGCAGGACAAAGTTCTTCAGCTCTCATAAGGCCATGTAGGATGAGACTGCCTAAAACATTCCACGATGTTCCATCCTAATCCAGGATAATCTGCGACACAATAGACAACTATCCATCCCTTACTATATTCAAATTGAAATGAATACCACTGCTTGGGGCTTTCTTGGGAATTCTCTGACTTTGGGCTGCATCAAGAAAGAATTGTGGGCCGGGCTCGGTAGCTCACGCCTGTAATCCTAGCACTCTGGGAGGCCGAGGCAGGCAGATTGCTCGAGGTCAAGAGTTCGAAACCAGCCTGAGCAAGAGCGAGACCCTGTCTCTACTATAAATAGAAATTAATTGGCCAACTAATATACATAGAAAAAATTAGCCGGGCATGGTGGCGCATGCCTGTAGTCCCAGCTACTCGGGAGGCTGAGGCAGCAGGACTGCTTGAGCCCAGGAGTTTGAGGTTGCTGTGAGCTAGGCTGACGCCACGGCACTCACTCTAGCCTGGGCAACAAAGCGAGCCTCTGTCTCAAAAAAAAAAAGAAAGAATTGTGAGGCTGGACTCTCACACCTCTAATCCTAGCACTCTGGGAGGCCGAGGCGGGATCGCTCAAGGTCAGGAGTTAAAAACCAGCCCGAGCAAGAGCAAGACCCCGTCT
>VSMD01136622.1:0-23493 GCA_008750895.1 Mirza zaza | reverse complement strand
GTTGTAAGAAGCAGATTATGAAACAGGATTTTGGAGTTTGATTACCTGCCAACTGTCTAGAAATGACAACTACAACACTGGTGGTAAAGGGAGTGCTGATAATCCTTGTTATGTGGTAGTAGCACAATTGTGGAAACTTTCACCAGTGGTGAAACTGAAATAGGATACCAATGGAAGGAGATTAACTGGCAGGTGCAGCATCTCAAGAGTTTGAGAGGTTCAGAGGAAATAGTAATTATAAGGATCATGCAACTGAATGGTTGTTACCAGAGGCTATTGATGAATAACGGAAAGACAATGAAAGGCTAATCACCAATTTAAGATAAAGTTGAAAGCCAAAGGATCCAATTTCCCTGAGGCAGAGGACAGAGAATTCTAAGGATTGGGGGGGCGGTCTGTAAGCATCAGTCCTCTTTTGTAGTACAATCACAGTCCATTTTTGTTTTCCACCCACACATCAAACCAACCCATCAATGAACTAAGCTCAGCCTTTTGCCACCTTTTCACATTTTCTGGGAAAATCACACAAATAAGAAATAAGGCAGAAAGTTGGATGCATGACCTTTTAACATCACAACAGAGTTGCTGTCCTATGAGCCCATCTGAAGAACATTTGACTATACTGGAATAAATTTGACCAACAAATTTGACTATCAAATAGTTGATGGAGCAGAAGCTTTTTACAGCACTGTACATTTAAGAGGTTCACCAACAGAGAGACAGTAAGAAGTACCAACTTTTATTCTGTCCATTAGGGAAACTTAAAAGTTTATTGGCCTACAGGTCATCAACCAGGTATGCACCTAAATTAATAATCAGAGTTCTGTATTCCTTCCCCTATTAACTCCATATTCAAAGTTCTATAAATATAAATGCTTTTTTTCAATTCTGCAATCCTGGTGGTTTTTCAGTAAATCTCTGGATAAATAAAACTTTGACAGGAGTTCACCAAAAATTATGTGGGATTTATGGTTTGTAATAATTTGAGTTTTGTCCTCTCAGGCAGTTTCCGAAAACATGGAAACCTTTTTCAAAAAACTTTTCCACAGCTCTTCATGTTGCCTTGGCAAAAAACGGATCAAGATCTATTTTCTAAGGGCATAAAACTGACTAGTTTACGCTGGGCACGGTGGCTCATGCCTGTAATCCTAGCACTCTTGGAGGCTGAGGCTGGCGGATTGCTCGAGGTCAGGAGTTCGAAACCAGCCTGAGCAAGAGCGAGACCCCATCTCTACTATAAATAGAAAGAAATTAATTGGCCAACTAATATATATATAGAAAAAATTAGCCGGGCATGGTGGCAGATGCCTGTAGTCCGAGCTACTCGGGAGGCTGAGGCAGCAGGATTGCTTGAGCCCAGGAGTCTGAGGTTGCTGTGAGCTAGGCTGACACCACAGCACTCACTCTAGCTTGGGCAACAAAGCGAGACTCTGTCTCAAAAAAAAAAAAAAAAAACTGACTAGATTAGAAGAGTCCTCATTTGGCACTGGATGGTTGGTTGCCAGTAAGGGCTCCATCCCCAAGACCACCACAAAACTCAATCTTTCATTTTAAATGCAAGAGTCAACATCAGCCACAGGCATACAGCTTTTGAATAAGATATGGTTCTCATTTACAGGACAAGGGAGGGAAAGGTGCTATATTCATTGAGACTCAATTATTTTTCAATAGTGCCTGACATTTATTGAAAATAAGGAAAAGACATTTGTACATGGCAGAGTGCAGGAGTTCTTGTGTTGAACAAAAGGCACACATCAGAGACAGCTGCAAACTGAAAAGAGAAATGGATTCTGAGCAAAACTTATTTGTCCACAGGAGAAAATGAGTGACTGGATTTGGCCACGAGGCACACCTGGGCCCTGACAGCCATCTGGCAAGAACATAAGAGTTTTCTAGGAGTAGGGATGAAATGGGTCCTGCTGCAAGTGAAAGGTTAGCTGGTCCCTTCAGCTCAGATACCTTCGAGGTGAGTCCAGATCACAAAAAGCGGCAGTCTGGCAGTAGGACGCAGTGGATAGCGACAGCAGTAGCAACGACAGCGCAGGTGTGTGGGCAGAAAGACGCAGTAATCTGGCAGGGGGGCCGTGGGCAGCGACCGGCTGCGGGTGGTCTGTCCAGTGTGTAACAGGAGCCCAGCTTGCAGCTGGAGCACCGGACAGCGTCCAAATGTGCATGGGAGGGGCTGGGCTGGCAGGAGAGGGCGGCGGCGCTCTCCAGAGTGAGGCCCAGAGGCAGCAGCGCCAGCCTGGAGCGCTATTCCTGGAACAAAGGCAAGCACAATGCGGGAGGGGACAGCAAGGCAGGGGAGATTCAGGCGACTCCAGGTGCGGGGAGGGAGGTGTGGCGGGAGGACGCTGCTGGCGACCCTGGAGGCAGCAACTGGCACAGAGGACCCTCCCCAGAGCACCCCCCTAGGCCCGAGGGTGTCCTGGCCTAGAAGTCCTCGTCCTCCTCCCATCCAAATACCCGCTTCATCTCTGCCAGAAAGCCCCGGTAATCGTTGAGGAGGGGGCTGTTCTTCCTGATGTAGGGTATCACCCACTGCAGGGCTGGCCCCGTGAGGCGGGTGATGAGGAACGTCACCTTCAGGGCGTCACTGGAGAACGTCTTCTCGTCCACTAACATGTAGGAGCCCGTCTGCACGATGAACTCCGGGAGCCGGTCCGTATCGCCGTCAAACGTCTCGGGAAAGGGAATCGGGTTCCTCCACCGACGCCGGGAGCGCCGGATGGGCAAGGCCAGAAGGGCCTTTATCAGCTGCACCCGACTATCCATTGCGCTGCGCTCGCTTCGCTGTGCTCCGCTGGGCTGCACTGGGCTCTGTGCAGAGGTCAGCACCCAAGCGTCGCCGGAACTGCGTGTCCGCGAAGGCGGGTCCAGGCCCGGGGTTGGCTTGGCCATGGGCGGGGCTCTGGCGTATAGCGGGCTCCGCCCATAAAGCGGGTGGTTACTAGTGCGCAGGTGCGTCACGGCATAAGCAGAGGAAGGGGAGAACCCAGGGACGTGCCTAACGCTCGCGAGAAGGCGGAGTCAGATCGGAGGGGCGGGGCCTACGCTCCTAAGGCGAGGGACCAAGAGCTGGGGAGGAGCCCAGGAGACCTAATGGTGTAGTGGGAGAGCGGAGCTCACTGCAAGGGGATGTAAGGGTCCAAGTTCTGGCAGTCAAGGAGGTCTCCTGCTTCACCTCTCCCTTCCTCTCAGCCTTTACGTATTCCTTCCGGGACCTTCAGCTCTGTACTCCACTAGAATGAGGTTCCGTGAATTCATTTTCTTCTTTTTCATGCGTCTCAGCTAGATTACTGGCTCCCTGGCTGCAGATGTGGTAGCTTTGCAACATTAATAGGAAATCTCCAAATACTAACAAATATAATCCATAGCAGTATATTCGAGGAGTAATTCTCCATGAGCAGTTAATGTACGGAGGGTTAAATGTTAATAAATCTCTTAATTTGTTATAAAAGCTGCTCATAATTCTCTGCCACACCGCCCTGTCCGTAGGCAGTTCACAACACGACAGCTTGCTTCTTCATGGCCAGCAGGAGAGGAACAGGGAGTCTACTTGCAAGATGGAGTCATGTATAATGTAACATAATCGTGAGAGTTACACTGCATCACCTTTGGCGTATTCTATTGGTTAGAAAGCAGTCACAGTCCCCACCCATACTCAAAGGTTTGGCCAGGAGTTTAGGGTGGTGGGGGCCACCTTAGAGTCCGTCACAGTATGTACATACCACAGTTTGATGATCCATTCACCTGCTGAATGACATTTGGCATGTTTACAGGTTTTGGCAATTACAAATGAACACTCAGTTACAGATTTTTGTGAGAGCAGATGTTTTCATTTTTCTATATAAATGCCTACAACAAAGATTTCTGTGTCATATGGTTTCTAATAAAAGCTCATCAAACTAAGAATAGAAGGGAATCCCTAAATCTGATGAAGGGAATCTACAAAAAACCTACAGCTATCATACTTAAAGGTGAAAGCCAGAATGCTTTTCACTCTTAGATCAAGAACAAGACAAGTATGCTCACTCTCACCACTTCCATGCAGTATTGTACTGGCGGTTCTAGATAGTACAATGAGGAAAAAGAAAATAAGGCAAGGAAAAAATAATAAAAGGCATCCAGATTGCACAGGAAGAAGGCAAACTTCCGTTATTCATAGACAACAGGATCATGTATGTAGAACACAGATTTTCTAGGATCTATAAAAAAACACTAGAACTAAAGTGAGTTTAGCAAAGTTGCAGGACATAGATGAATATACAAAAATCACTGTATTTCTAATAACAAGAGAAATTTGAAGCCAAAAAATTTTTTACACATTATAAAAATATAAAAAACATTAGAGTCAAGTATAACAAAAGACGTAAGACTCATACACTGGAAACTACAGAACATTCCTGACACAAATTACAGAATATTTGAGTAATGGAGATATATATGTTCATCAGTTGGAAGACTCAATATTATTATGGTATTAATTTCCCCCCAATTGATCTATAGATTTAATCAAAATCCCAGCAAATTTTTTAAAAAATAAAAAGTAATTGATTCTAAAATTCATAGGGAAATGCAAAGTACACACACTAGCAAAAACAGCTTTGAAATAGAAGTTGGAGGACTAATACTATTTGATTTCAAAATTTATAATAAAGTTACAGTAATTAAGGCAATGTAATATTATTATCAAGATAGACAAATACAATCATCCTTGGTATTCACAGGGGATTGATTCCAAGATCCTGGCAAATACCAAAATCTGAGAATGCTTAAGTCCTTACATAAAATGACATATTTGCATATAACCTATGTACAATCTCCCATATACTTTAAATCATGTCTACATTACTTATAATATGTAGACTAAAGAAAAAATCAAGCTTTTAAAGAATTAAAATTAGTTTTATTCAGAAATCTTAGTGAGGACTATAGAGTGAGGCCTATAGCCCGGGAGCAGCCCTTTAGAGAGGTTCTATTAGACTGTTTCAGCACAGTATTTCAGCCCACTGCTTATGTACAGGTGGCAGAGGTTCCATACATGCAAACACAACAAACTTGCTTAGAAGTTACATTAAATCAAAATAACAGCAAGATTTGAATGTGGTTATAGATTACAGAGGCATAATCACTAACCCCATTTATCTTTTAAAGAATATAGTGACTCAGGCAAGAGACATGGGGGGCTGTCCATGTGCTTTATCCTGTTTTGCCTTCAAAGCATCCCTCCAGAGATCTGTATGTAGTCACAGAGTCAAGGGCTTTGTGAAATTAAGTTGGCAAGCAGAAATGAGCAAATACAGCCTCTTACGTTTGTTAATTTCTTTCACAAATGCCTAATACAATGTAAATGCTATATAAATAGTTATTATACTGTATTTTTAAATGTTGTACATTTTTTATGTTGTATTGTTTTATATATATTGGGTTTTATATATATTGGGTTTTCTCCCCGAATATTTTCAATATGCAGTTGGTTGAATCTGCAAGTGCAGAGACTACAGATACAGAGGGCCAACTGTTGATGAATGGGGACTGAATATGGAATTCAGAGATAGACCCACACATATATGGACAGCTGATTTTTGACAAAGTTGTATAAACAATTCAGTAGAGAAAGGATAATCCTTTCAACAATGACACAGAAAGAATTGGATATCTATTTACAAAAAAACAAATTTTGATCCATATCTCATACCATATATAAAAATTGACTCAAATAGGTTAAAAGACCTAATGGTAAAATATAAAATTATACAACTCCTGGAAGAAAATAGGAAAAAACTTTTGCAACCTTAGATTAGACAAAGATTTCTTAGTTATGACACCAAAAGCACAACACATAAAAGTAAAATTAGGTAATTTGACTTAATTGGATTTAAAAGCTTGTGTTCTTCAAAAGACAGTGTTAAGAGATTAAAAACACAAGACACAATATGGGAGAAAATATTTGTAAATGGCATATCTAATGAAGTCATGAATACGGGATATATAAAACTCTCAAAACTCAAGTGTAAAAGTCAACAACCTGATTAAAAATGGGAAAATAATTTGATGAGACACTTCAGTGAAAAAGATAAATGTATGGCAAATAAACACACAAAAAGATGTTCAATATAATTAATAATTAGAAAATTGCAAATTAAAACCACAGTGAGTTACCATTTCACACCTATTAGAATGGCTGAACTAAACAAAAGCAAACAAGCAAACAAAAAAACAAAACAAAACCTGAAAATACTAAGTCTCAATGAGTTTTCAGAGCAACTTAATCTCTCACATATTGTTGGCAGAAATACAGAATGTCAAAGCCACTCTGGAAAACATTTTTGGCATCTTATAAGGTTCTTTCATGCAACTTTACAGACTATAATTCCTCCTCCCTTGAGATACCCACTATTTTGAATTCTATAATTATTTAGTTTTGCCTATTTTTTACATTGATATAAAGTAGAATCATAAAGTATATACTATTTTGTGCCTCACGTCTTGTACTCAATGTAATATCTGTACCATTCATCCATATTGCTGTGTGTACTAGTATAGTATTCCATTTTATGAATATGCCATAATTTGTTTATCCATCCACCTAATCTAGTAATGTATTAAAAGGATAATGCCCTGTGATTAAATGAAGTTTATCCCAGGAAAGCAAGGTTATTTTATCAATGAAAAGCCAGTCATGATTTACTATACTAACTGAAAAGATGAGTGTAGTAGACATAATGATATCCCCCAAAGACGTCCACATCCTAATTTCCAGAACCTGAGAATATAAAGCAAGAGGGAATTAAAGTTGCAGATGGAACTAAAATTGCTGATCAGTTGCATTTAAAATACACAGTTTATCCTTGATTATCTATTCATATAAACTCTTTTTTTTTTCTCTTTGTCACCCAGGCTGCAGCCTTAAACTCCTGGGCTCAAGCAATCCTCCTGCTTAGGCCTCCCAAAGTGCCAGAATTACAGGCATGATCCACTGATCTTGGCTGATCTCTTAAATGGGAAAGAGGTAGAGTGTATTAGAGATATGCCACATGAGAAAGACTTGAACGACCATTGCTGATTCTGAAGATGGGGGAAGGGGGCCATGAGTCTATAAATGTGGTGTCCTCTGCAAGCTGGAAATAGTCTTAATTTTACAGAGCAAGAAAATGGTACCTTAGTCCTACAACTACAAGGAACCGAATTCTGCCAATAGCCTGAATGAATAGGAAAAGATTATCCCCTAGATTCTCCAGAAAGGAATGTAGCCTCCCAATACCATGTTGCTCTAGTAAGACCCATATCCAACTTCTGACCTACATAACAGTAAGATGACAAATTTACATTGTATTAAACCACTGAATTTGTGGTAGTTTGTTAAGACAGCAATAGAAAGCTAATACAAAGAGAAAATCCATATGACCATCTGAATAGACACAGAAAATGCATTTGACTTATTTCATTTCACTTACTACTATTAAGAAATAGATAAAATTCATGGAGGGTATCTTTGGAGGAAAGATATATCACATTTAGTTGTGCTGGCATCACCTTTTTACTGAATACTCTGTATGGATGCTTGTAGAAGTGCATGCTACCCTGTTCCTCAAGACTTACATAACCCAGCCAACACAATGTGTTCAAAGTATCTATGGCAAACACATGATCAAGGTACACATCATCAGTAATAAAATATACTGACATCATGGACATTTTGATGTGATACACTGAGACACAACATCTTTTCTGTGGCATACTGGCAAAAATAACTCATTCTAATCACGAGAAAACATCAGATAAATGCAAATCAAGGGACATTTCACAAAACGATTGCTCAATAATCTCCAAAAGAGTCAAAATCAAGGGTCTGCAAAGGAAGACAGAAAGACAGATAACAGGGAACAAAGAATAGATACACCAGTCTGACTACTCAGCTCCAAAAGATTGTACACTCTACTCTCAAAGCACAACGGGCATGGACCTCAGCAAAAAACTCCTTGGCACCCCACTTGTAAAGCCTCAGTCCTGCCCCTCTGATCTAACTCCACCTTCTTGAAGAGTTAGGCCCACCCCATGTACACCCCCTTTGTATTCACCACCACCATGCACCCCCACTTCTGGCAACTGTTAAATCGGAACATACAGCCTGGTCCATAGGAAGTCCTGAAGAAATAGAAGCAATTTTCCACAAACCTCAAGAATTCCCAGTTCCAAAATTCCTTGTTCTTTTGGAAAACAAACAA
The DNA here is from genome assembly GCA_008750895.1 of Mirza zaza. Taxonomy (NCBI): domain Eukaryota; kingdom Metazoa; phylum Chordata; class Mammalia; order Primates; family Cheirogaleidae; genus Mirza; species Mirza zaza. The sequence goes on along the minus strand of VSMD01136622.1, from coordinate 15,262 downwards.
CAACCTGCCAATTCATTCATTCATTCATTTTTGCTAATCCTGATTTAAAAATAAATGTGAGAAGTACCAACCTTCTCCTTCCAAATCTCACCAAGTGTCTGTTTTTCTAAGTTGTTATGAACTTGCAAAGCTGGGTTGGAATAGTTCATAGCCTAATGGGCAACTCATTCCTTAACACAAGATGATAATAGTAGGGATATAAATAAAGTTCCAGTTGTAACAGGAGATCAAGACAGGAGATTATTTGAATTCTAGGGCAGGACATAAGATTTTTTTCAACTTGAGTTCCTCTAGACTGAATAACAACAGTAGACTTGCTGACACCAGCAGCCCAAGATCTCTATGACATCCTGAAATCGCTAGACCTTGTACATTACCAAATATTACATCTCTAACTTGAAAAGTCATTTCAAAAAAAGATAAAAAGTGAGTATATCAGTCTTTATATTTTACTATTGCAGAAAATACTAGTACAATCAATTATCTTCTTCATAAATAATCCATAGAGTTTCAGTCAAAGGCCTTGCCCTGAGGTGTCCATTATAATCCATTCTCCTTCCATCACTTATATAAGGAAGAGGCACTCACTTTAAGGCAAATCTGAATGTGACATGGAATACTTCACAGCAAGCATTTACAGCACATTACCACTCCCACTAGTGAGTAGACATTCATTGACTACACACTGGAAGAGATTAATGACAATGCTGGGCTAGGAATGAACTCCTTGGAACAATCCAAGGGGCCAAGTCCCACCGTAAATTCAGAGAAGGTCCACCTTCTCTTTAACCAGGGTCTTGATCCTGGAGACTGCTACCAATTAGTGAGATACTGCTGTGTAATCCTCTACCTTGTGAACACTTCATAAATGCCGCTGTTCACTGCAATTTCCAACCAAACCATTCATCTAGATCTCTCCCACAGTCTGCTCCCACCAAACAATGAGGAGACCCAAGATGGCTATGCCACCACAGAGGCAGAGAGCACTACAAGTGTATGTGTAACAGGGAGGAGATGTCACAGTTAAGTTTCACAACTGCACCTGACTAGAAAATAAGCCACCCTTAGTCACCATCACATTATTTGGTTAAGGAACATGGCTTTATGTAAAGCTTCTCTATGTATCTCAGGCCTCAGATTTTCATTGGGTGGGAAGTAACAATGACCCTCATCTTCCAAGGATTTAAAGTAATTTAACCAATTCAAGGGATAAACCAGAAGAGTATGAACGACAATGTGCTGGATAAAAAAAAAAAGAGAAAACAAACCAAAAAAACTAGACATTTTATGGTCCTTTCCCAAGGAAATATGGAAATTGACATAGGGTGAGTGAAATTCAGGTTCTGTGATGCCAATTTCTCCATGAAACTTGTGCCAATAGAAAAGTAGAGGAACCAGAGATACCCTTTGAGCCTATAAGTTAGAAATCTCCATGAGAATATCTTAGAATAATGCATATTTCCATTTAGCACATTTCTTCCCTCTGTGAATTGGTATGTATTCACCTGAATTTCAATGTACTAATCACCACACAGAACAGAAATGACTTTGCATAGGCACAGAAAGAGCAGAGAGCTGTTGCTGCCAATTAACAGGACTTTCACAGCCTGCACAGTTTATAAATGGTAGCAAGTCCTGATAGGTGCTGGAGACTGAGGCCTGTCATCCTCCATGTACAAAGTCTGAGTTGGCCAGAACAGAACATGGCTCAGGGAAAGGAAAAGCCTGGAGTCCTGGGCTGCCTCTTGCTTCACAGTAGGATTAATGAAGTGTGATTTCTAAGGAGAAGCCTCATTGACCTCCCCCACCCACAAGCTTACTGGCCCTAGGAATGAAAACAGACATTTACATGAAATTATGTCAAAGTCTAAAGAGCTTGGCAGGGTTGGAGAAGCAGTGGTAGGAAGGGAGTTAAATGGAGCACCATGAATTCTCCAATATGTGGATTCAGGAAATGATACCAATTAATTCCCTGACCACCTCTTGTGTGCTGGGCCCTTAACAAGGATGATAACACTTGATCCCTCACAATATCCATCATACCATGGTATGATTCCCATTGTGAAAATGAGTAAACTGAGACTCAAAGATGATAGTGAGGAAGAGCCATGAGTCTTTGAGACTGAGATACTGGAGACTATGAATTAGACATGATGTTTGGTCTCAGCAAGGTCTGTAAAGCAAAGAACTGGCCAACAATGCATGAAGGAGTAAAGATCTGAAGGAGTATTGACCTATGCATTAATTACATTGTTAGCCTATATCTCCAGGACTCCTATAGATTAAATGCCCCCCCCCTTCTTGGAGGTAGACTGGCAGACTATCATTCTCCTGCAGCCAGTTATTCAATGGATCCTGTCTTTCCTCTTTTTCATAGATAGACATGGTTATAAATTACCTTCAGGTCTTTGTTATTATATCAGAAATAAAAGGCACTTGAGCAGAATTCCTACAATCCGTGCATTCCTGGAATTAATTTTCAAAAATACATTCCAGTTCATCTTATCTCTGCTTGATGATGAAAGAGTTTTCAAACAGGATAAAAAGTCAAAAACTTTGATACAAAAATGCCAATATCAAGTGCTTTTGAAATCAGAACATAGTAATAAAGTCAAAAGTTCTGTAATAGTATAACTCACCCACACTGTACAGAGGAAAACAGATAATGACTGGAAAAAATATATCCATGTCTAATGAAAAGAACAGGTTGTAGAAACTGGGTATTTGCCATGTAGTTAGTAGGCAGTGCTCAGAAGTCTCAGAGAAGTCCCGTTTTGTTGTTATTCTTCAGTGACAAGGCAATTGATTTATACAGAGCCATGACTAAGAAATCTTTGTGCTGGGTTTTGTACTCTTTTCCTGAATTTGGTTTTTACGAATATATCATGCAAGATTATGGGTAAGAAACCTTTCAAATGGGTTTCAGGTCCTATTAAGTATGTCATTGAATACTGACAATAATAGACCAGGAAATGCACATTATACAACTATATTTGAGGTTTATTATGTCAGTAACACATAACATATTAAGTTGAAAAACTGCTTACATTAGGAAGGAACTACTACCATTAGAATAATTTCATGACCTGTTTCATATAATAAATAACATTACTACCAACTGAGATTGAACATAGATCCCTGATGAGAAAATAATGAGAAAAATGGACAGATGCTGATATATGGATTTGGGGGATTTGTTCTTAATTGGCAAGTATGTCTCTAGGACACTATGGGCAATGGACATGTAATAAAGGTGTCTTCATTGCACACTTGGATATTGTTTCGAGTCCAGAGATCTTCCTGGAAAGTTAGGGTTAATAAAGGTAATTAGTGTCTCCATTTATGAAATCTGCATTTTTGAAAGTACCAACAACACGGGTAAAGGTTCTTGGGCAAAAATGTTTTCCCTGTTATTTAGATATCTCTTTTAATATATACTAGGTGTCACAGGATAGAGGCATGAATATAAATCAGCAGGCACTGCCTATTTCTTAAGCCAATAAAATATAGTGGCACTTGAGGCATTAGGCACATTCAGCACTTGTGGCCATGGGGGCATGGACAGTACCCTAGCATATGAGGGTGGAGTAGCATATGCCTTCCAATTCTTGTACTGACCAGCCTGGCCTTGGATCATTCCTCTTTAACTTCTATGTTAACTGAAACTACACAATGATTTTTTTTTTTTTTTAACCAAAGAAAACATGGGAAGGAGGACTTCAACAAATATTTTTTAAATGAGAATATATTGGCCGGGCGCAGTGTCTCACGCCTGTAATCTTACCACTCTGGGAGGCCGAGGCGGGCGGACTGCTCGAGGTCAGGAGTTCGAAACCAGCCTGAGCAAGAGTGAGACCCCCGTCTCTACTATAAATAGAAAGAAATTAATTGGTCAACTAATATATATAGAAAAAATTAGCCGGGCATGGTGGCGCATGCCTGTAGTCCCAGCTACTCGGGAGGCTGAGGCAGCAGGATTGCTTGAGCCCAGGAGTTGGAGGTTGCTGTGAGCTAGGCTGCCACCACGGCACTCACTCTAGCCTGGGCAACAAAGCGAGACTCTGCCGCAAAAAAAAAAAAAAAAAGAGAGAATATATTAAATGCATAGTTATAGCTCTAAAATAAACTTCCAAAGTATGCAAAATGTCCTACAAGGAACATTAATTCCAGAAAACAGAAACGACTACTTACAGTAGTGAATTTCCTTATATTTAAAGCAAAAATGCCCACAAATTTCAAAGGGAACATAAACAGATCATTAGAGAACTGAATTGAAAGGCATGATATTCAACATGCAACTGTTCAACAAAATAAAATTCCAAACAGTCCCAAACGTCTTCACGAGGTCTATGGTGGCCTGCACTTCTGGGCATTCACTGTCATCAAACAAGCACTGGATCAATCATATGCTTAATGTGCACATTTTTACACTGAAGTACCACAAAATGTTGTTTAGCTTTAAGAGATTGATGAAACAAAATATACAAACAGTAAAATTTCAACAAACATAATTATGTAGAAAACAATATAATGGTAATATAAAAGGAAGGAAGGGTTCAGCTAAGTGGCAGCTTGAGGCTATTGACTGTCCTAAAGCAAGACTAACAAAACTAATCAGAAAAATCTTTTCCTTATTTGCAGATGGGAGATAGTGTAAACTTTCTAACACAATACCTATGAAAAGGAATAAGACCCACATTTAATAGAGTAAAATGACACTAAACATGTAAATCTGCAAAATAAAATTCCACACTCTTACTGGCAGGAGAGAACAGTTTACAGGATTCGCTGTTGTAAAATATCAAGAACTCAGGCCCTGCGTGGTGGCTCACACCTGTAATCCTAGCATTTGGGGAGGCCAAGGTGGGAGGACCATCCTGAGCAAGAGCGAGACCCTGTCTCTACTAAAAACAGAAAAACATAGCCAGGCATGGTGGTGAGTGCCTGTAGTCTTGGCAAATCTGGAGGCTGAGGCAAGAGGATCCCTTGAGTCCAAGAGTTTTAGGTTGCAGTGAGCTGGGCTGACACCACAGCACTCTAGCCCAGGCAAAAGAGTGAGACTCTGTCTCAAAACAAACAAAAAAGTCAAGGACTGAGCAAACTGATTTAAGTTATGTAAGGAATTTAATAAATTGAGATTAATCCTAAACATTTCTTTAGAAAATTTCCAAATATGCATGACACAATACATATATTTACACAAACACATATATATGTATATACAGATATATCAAAAATGCAATTATAAAATTAAACATGATTAGATGTTAATTTTCTCCTCTGTAAATTGAAATTTACACCAAAACTTTTAAAGGCAACTGAAGAGGAGCATCAGGACCAAAATATACTTGAATGCCATGAGGATGAACATGAAATACTAAACTCCAAACAAATCCAATGTTGCCTGACAAGAGAAACTAAGGGAAATCCACAGCCATTGTAAATGACAAAAAACCAGTGGAAAGGCCCATTTCCAATGCACACAAGGAAAATACATTCGTTTGGTAAATATTTAGGGAACAAGGCCAAGAACAAAATTAAACAAATTGAAAAAAACTGCAATGTCATGAAAACAACCCACATGATTATATTGTAAAATAAAACAAGCAAAAAAAGGATCCCTGTGGGCTTGCTTCCCTCCAAGGTCTTAAATCAAAAAACTTTTGCCAAACAGATGCTATTTTCATTATTCACAAATTGCAAATAAACCTTTAATGGGAAACACATGAAAAGAATCAGGAACACACTTGGTTGAATGGGAGGATATTAAAACGGAGCCAATTTACATAAAAATGCAAAACAGCCTTCCCTGGTGACCAAAGCCAATACAGGATGTGAACAGGCTCTAGGCCTTCCCTGGAATGGTACTACATTTTCACTTGAGATTAGCAGGAAACTCTCTTTTTTTTTTCTTTTTTAAGACAAGACGAGAAGAAGACTGGCTACTAAATGCAAGCTGAGGAATGATGTTAAACACGCACTGATGTTGTTAAATGAAACAAAACCGTCCATAAATGCAGCTACATCAAACTCGCACATATGCTCCTTCAGGGTGTTACTTTCCTCCTTATTAGGGTGAAGATAACAGAAATGCCGTCTCTGATAATAAGACTGATGAATGGGGGCCCAGTACAAAATTGAAGGGAACACGCATCAACAATATTCACCTAACAATTTTGTAAAAGAAAAGGCTAATCAAGCCCCTTGTGACCAAGGCCAGTGTGTCGTCCTGCACCAACACCTATTCAGCAATTAGCACCTGTCCTTTCCTCACTTTCAAGAACAAGCACCACAAATAATTAACACCACAAACGACAGCGTCGAAGCTCAACATTTAAGCAAAGAAAATGATAGTGAAGACCCATCGCGTTGTAACATACGGGACAATATTACACCTAAAGTTGGTTAGTTGCTTGTCATAAATCCAAAAGGGAATCCAAAGTGTACCATTTCACCCCATATACTTAATCCAATCAAAATACAGCAATACAAAGAGACAAGGTAGAATGGAAAACATACACTTTCCGGATTGCCTGAGGGAGGCCACCAGGATCCACCTCCCTGAGAGGAAGCCTCCACCAAAAGATCCTTCATCAGTACACAGGCTGGTCACGTGGTAGGGCTTGTCATCCATTTATTGGCCCCGCCTCCAAATGTCATTGGAGATCATAAAATGACTGGCAGGGTCCTCATCCACTCTCTCCACAGCTATAAGTGGAAACTCCGCCCACGTATCTAGGCCTAGTTAAATAACTTGTCTTTGCTCACATTGTTATCAAATTACATACCTCTGACGATCCCTCAATGTCCACATCTACCTCTCAGGACTTTGCACAACTAAACCAAAATGTTTTCTGTCATTTCTGCTTTTGAAAATCTTGCTCACCCACTGGATCCATGCCCAGCTCCATTACCCTCTCTTCCAGGAGGCCTGCCATGATTTAGTCCTCACCTCCACAGAGATATGGGAGTTGTTCTTTGCTATTAGTTGGGCACCTGGAGATACATCAGAGCTAGGATGCAAAAGAATGATGTGGTCTCTGGGATCAGATAGCAGGGACCTGGGCAAGGTATGATGGACACAAGAGTTGCACTTGGGATTTTGAGAAGCCAGGTGAGGTTGAGACCTGTGGGAAGGTCAGGGGAAACCAACAACACGGTAACTCATAGCAGCCTCCCAGCATTGGGCCAAGCTATGAATTCAAACAATTTCCAACTTCCCTTTTTAGGATTTTCACATCTTTTCCTCACTTTGTCTGGAGAAATCTGCTCCCTCCCCTAGGAGAACCAGGCATAAGCTACCCATTTGCTGATGCTGTCTTGATTTCCTATTCCCACCCCCATCTGCAGAGGAGTGCTTTCTTCTATTGCTAGAGGATGGAAGAATGGTGGCTTCAGATCTCAGTTGCAAAGGTCACTAAGCTTCACAACTATTGAAGGTGAGATGGGAACCTGTTCTTTTCAGGAAGTCATCTGCTACTGATTTAAACATCTGTTCACCATTTGAGAATCAGTACAATCAGACAAGTCCAACTACCTAGGATTGCTTGAGCTTGAATATCGAACTCACCTGCCCCATGTTTAGCGAGGAGGAACACACAGTCACTGGGTAGTGTTTATGCAATAGGCCAGGATGCTACCCGACCCACTCTAGCACATCATAACCGACAGCAGTTGAAAGAGATAGCCTCAAACACCTCCATTAGAGGTCAGAAGAAACATCAAAATGAAACTGGTTAAATTCAGTTTTAAAATATGACTTAGGAAACAAACACAGGAGACACAGTCAGATTATCATTCAGTGCTAAGAACACAGTCATTGTCCTTGATGGGAGACGTTTCTGCTAATGTCTTGCTGCTCCTTTGCAAGCTGAGACATAGCTCATAGGTGAGTCTTCCAGAATTGGCATTTTAAGAGAAGACTGTGACAAAGATCCAGAGGGACAGGAGAGTCGTCACAGGCTTTATCCAGCAATCAGTGAAGTGATGGATCTGGGAACTTAAGCTGCATGCAGAGGGAAGACAAGGGAAACAACGGTGGTTGATGTGAATCCCATCCTAGGATCTGCCAGCACTTTCCCCACATGTACGAAGCTTGTCCCTCCGTCTGGCTTCTACAGATGGACACAATGCTGGGCTCTCTCAAGGCCTGGCCTGGGATGACAAATACTGCCCAGCTCCTTTCTCTCACATTACATAATTTCATTATCTGCGGGTCACTGGTCACACATTTCCCATCCACACCTCATTGTAAGGCCAAGACCTGAGTCCTGACACCTATCTAGTAAAAAACAGCAATGCCTTTTTATCTACTAGACATCATGGGTGCTACTAAATATATAGGCTGGAACAAGGCTGCTTGGAATCATATCTCAGGTCTTCTTCCATTCAGCCATTTAATCTTGGGAAGTTTATGTTTCTCAGATTCCTTATCTGAACAGTGAGTGTCCCAATAAGAACCATGTCATTCAGCTGTCATGACAATCATTGACTTAGTGGACTGGTGCCTGGCTCAAACTGAGCTCTGATTGGAAATGACCTATGCTTTTTACGTAACTGTATTTTCCTAAATGTCAACATTAAAATCCGCCTCCTTGGTGAAGCCTCCTTTAAGATCTCAGGCCAAATTAATCTCCTGTCTCTAATCTATTGTCCACTGACCATTCACATAGTCTGAATCTTATAACACCTTTTCCAGTTCTCCAATTGTTTTTCCAGAAATGATTCTCTACATCTCTGCTAGATTCACTATCGTAATTAATACATCAACTCTTGCTGTAACTCTTCATGTCCATGTTTCATCTTTATGTGTTAAATTTGTCCCCTGTTTATTGTCAGGCAGCATAGATTATTCCTCTCAGGTGCAATACACTCTGCATATAGCAGGACATGTAATCAGGATAAAAAATGGACACATGCAGACCCTGAAATAAAACCTTTCAGTGGGCGATCACCAGGTATACTTCCCCATAAAAAACTCACAAACCCTCTTGTGCACTGACCAGTTCCAGGAGATCAGGCAGAATGTGAGTGGAGCTCCAATGGAGGAATTGTCAAGAGCTCCTTAGCCTGGGTTCACTGCCTCTGCCCAGGCTGTCAGGAAATGGTGCTCGAGGCTGAAATGTGCCTCACAGGGAAGTCGATGCAGTAGATGTGGATGAAGAGAGATGCTTTATAGGATCAGAGGGGAGCATGTGCACAGGAGCAGGAGGGTGAAAGAACAGAGCTTCTCCGAGAGGAATGCACACTCTGGCCTGCCTGGACAAGACAGTGAGAGATGTAACTGGGCTACGATGAGCAAAGTTGCTGTAGGCTTAAAGAATCTCTGAGAGTTGAAAGTATGAATAAAAACATCCAATTTTCACTTGAAACCTATCACTTGAGTGTCAGTGAGAAGAATGTATTGAAACAAAATGAAATGGGAAAAAGAGAGACCATTAGGTGCAAAGAGGGTGTTGGAGCTCAGCTATGAAGTAATGAACCCTGGACCTCCTTAACACAGTGAAGATTAAGTGAAAACCATGGAGAACCCAGCAGGACACGGCACAGAGCAAATGCACAGTGGCACCTATGTGACGTGATGATGGAGAATGCGTCAGGGGCGACTACATGTTTGCTGCTGTTGCTGCCTGGATGGAGGTACTGCCTGGTCCCACCAACTGACAGAAGAGCCTGAAGGAATGAACTGTTTCGGGGAGAGGAGAGGAATGATAATGGATTCATGTTGCAACACATTAGAGGATCCCACAAGATTTCAAAGGGAAGATGTGCAACAGCTGAGTTGAAATACACTTGGGACTTGAGGGAAGAAGGAAGACCTAAAGGCCTGGATGTCCTTGCACAAGATGCAACACGGGAGTCACTGCAGTGGGTGAGATCTCCTGGGGCAGAGAATGGGATGCAAGGAGTGCCAGCCAGAACCCAAAGGAAGGATGCGATTTAGAGGCTGTGGCACAAGGTGACAGAAAGAAGGCAGCCGTATAGAAGGAGCCAGGGGAACACAGGCTATGACCCAGCATGTGGGTGTCGGTGTGTGTGCATATGTGTGCATGTTTGTATGTGTGCGTCTGCAATGCCAGAATTATTACAGCATCCTGGTGCTAGTGCTATCATCTCTTTGGCTCTCACATCTGTCCCTCCTAAACCTAAAGACATCTCTGTGCTTCATTTACCTGTTAGCTCAGAGATGCACGTCCTGCCTATTGGTCTGCAAAACAACATTCCCCAATACGGCGATAGTCTATAGTCTAGCAATCCAGACCTGGCTGGATAATTCATCAAGTGCCATGGGGTTGGTCCACACCAAGAGACCTCTGATTCCATGACCTCATCTGGAGCCTTCCCTCTGACCCATGTGGCTTCGTCCTTCCTCCTTACATCCCTGATCTCCTTAGCATTGTTGGCCTCCTTGCCTCACTGTGGTCCTCAGAACTCCCTCTGGCTTCCTCTCCTGTCATCGTGTCTACTCTGTCATGCCAGCTGCTCTGACTGAGGGCTCCTAGGGAAGACAGATCCATGAGGGGATATGTACCCATCCCTACCCTTCCTGCACTGTGAAATGAGTGCCTAAGATGCTCGGCATAGGCGGCCGGAGGTTTCCATCTAGAGTCCAATGTGCTGGCAATGGATCTTCTCAGACACAACGTATTACACATTTATAAGGTTGTGACAGATGTAGTCAAATTGTGAATGAGAAACCTCTGAGAAATTTTTAAATAGCATTTAAAAATCTGAGAGTATGTCCATTTTCTCATGACCTTCTCCAAATGGGGACTTAAGATCTTTCCTTAAATTTTAACATCTACCAGAGAATAATGAATGTTGTAATTTATATTTCTCTAAAAATACAGAAGTGGCATTTATTTATTTAGGGCCTAAATCATTTGCTCAAAGTTGTGAATGGAAGTACTTCATCAACTAATATTCACATTCTTCATTTATATTTATAAAACTTCCTTTATAAGATTCTTCCCACTCCTCACCTCTCATGAATAGTATGAAAGTGGCTGTTTTTCTGCATTCTAGTATCAGGTTTTTCAATTCACTGTAAATCTTCTCATGAAAAATAATGCTTTAATGTCTTCTTTAGGCGTTAGAATAATATTTGAATGAAAACGCTATTAAATATTCAATGGTCATCTGCAACTTTTCATTATGTTACCTCATCAGGACTCTGGCCCATGTATCAGTTGGTCAGCAGCAATGATGGGGCCCATGGACCCTTGAATTTATGGAAAGTGTGTGCAATGTGGGCAGTCGCACTTAGAGGACTGTGCCATTAACCTGTAAGGTATGTTTAACTCTTGGTACTGTCAGAATTGCACTGTCCCTCCTTCCCTTCATGGCAAGGGGCCCACGTCCTAGAACCAGAAGGCTGGCATGGGGCATATGGCAGACCAGGTCCTCTGCTCTCAGACCCGGGCTCAATAGTCCAGGTCCCCTCCTCTGGGATATGGTACAGGCACCAATGGTTGATTCTCACTGGTAACAGCAATGGTGGTCCAAGGCTGACCCAAATCGCCTGCTAGAATCTGTAGGGAAACTCAGAACCCTCACTAGAGACCAGATTCCACAGCTCTCCTGGAACACCTCTTTGGCCAGAGCCCTGGCGCACGCTGTTCCAGGCGAGCACCTGTGTCCCTGGGAAACAGACAGATGGACAGGTAGACACCTAGATCTGTAGAGAGAGACACAGACAGAAGGGTAGAGAGGCAAGAAGGTAGGGAGGACAGCAGGGCCGAACCAGCTACACAGGATCAGCTGTATCCACTCCCTCTGCCATGAGGACACTTCTGCCCTGGATACTTCTTGGACACGCACAGCTTTCCCCCGCCCTGAGCACGCCCTCACTCTGAACTCGGGCCCTGGCCAAAATCCCTCCCACAGTGCCTGGAGGGTCAACTATCAATGTGCTGAGATTTTCCCCTCGCAAAAGCTTGTCAGAGAGGGCACTCAATGCATTGAAGTTCCTGACATTCCTGGGGTGGGGATGAGAACCATAAAAAGGGTGGAGAAAGGAACACTGAAGGGGTGGGACACTTAGCAGTCCCTCTTTGCTACTGGTTGGGACCCACACACTACCTCCCATCTATCTTGGGACCACATTTAAGAAAAGGGAGAGGTGGAAGGGGAGAAGGGAACCCCTAAGGCTATAGAGAGGCCTGTGCCTGGGGGCAATGAGACAGCCTCACCCTCCGCTGAAATGGGGGATCGCTGTGCGTGCACACACATCATGTCGATCCGGGCTAAGTGTATACACGCACAGAATGGGCACTAGGAATGCTGTGCTGAGTGGCAGGGTGTCCGGTGTCTGAAGTAAGTTCTTATTCATTATCATTATTTACCCACCAGGGCAATAGATATGTAGGGGGAGCATATAGCCTGGCTCGTATGAAGCACTCAAGAAATGGAGGCAATTACGTACACACCTAAGTACTTTCCAGTTCCAAAAGTCCTTCTTCCTCTGGAGAACACCGGACCTACTCATTCATACTTGCCGATCTGGAATGGAAAATACATGTGAACACTTCCACCTCTCTCTTAACCCAAATCTCACCAGTTGTCTCTATTTTCCACCTTGCTGAAAACATGAATAGTTGGGGGGATTAGCTCACAGTAAAATGGCCAAACCATGACTTTATAGAAGCCAAAAATAGGGGGGATAAAAATAAAATTCCAGCTGATCCATGCGATCTGGAGAGGAGGTTCCTTGAATTCTGAGGCGGGACATGAGACTTTTCAGCTCTGTAGACTGAATGACAACATTAGAGTTGTTGACAGCTGTAGCCCAAGATCTCTATGACAACCCAGGGAAAGGCACATGCCCAACCACGCAGTGTGGCACATGCACAGGCAGGACGGGCTACCATAGTCTTCTTGTCCTTCCCTGTAGGGGACACTTAAAAACCACAAGGCCTAAGCTGCCTAAGGAGGATAAAACGTATCTGAAAATTCTCTGGGAGTGGAGCCCCTGATCCTCAATACCTACTGGAACTGCTAATTCATGAAATGCTGAGACATTGCTCAGCTCAACAAAGGATACATAATGGTAATTAATTAGAAATTTGACACATTCAGAAGAGTACTGATATTTTCAAGGAACAAATGATTCTCAGAAGCATCTGCCCCTTTTAACTGGCTCCATTCAAAGGCAGGTTGTGTGATACAAAGACACATTTCTAAGACCCAAGGACCAAGATTTTAGCAGGCAGGAGCAGGAATGAACTGCCTGCTCACTCTTCCAGTTTTGGTCCTCATATTTCTGAACTGTGTCCTGCAGAACTTTACTGGTCACTCTACTTCTGCCTTACACTTACTGTGATCAGGAGATGCCCCTGTCACCCACACAATATCCAAATACGGATTTGTGTTCTTCTGATCACCTTGTATAAGGAGGTATCAGATCACTTACTACCTTTCTTACCTTAACAATAGGAGAATTTAAGTCTTGGCCTGGAAACCCTTAACCTTGCCACAAACCCCCTCACCTCAAGGTCCCAGAGTAGAGAGCTCATATATTTCACCCTGTGCATGGTAGGATGCACATGGAAGAGACATGATTCATTGACCATGATGTCTTTTTTTGAATAATAAAACATACACGTAGGAGTTTCTCCAAGAACCACATTTTATTGTAAGAACACAAGGACCTTACAAAATCCAAGACCAAATCAGCAAACACATTTCTTACCCAAAGAAACGAGTATTAGTCAGGATAATTTAACAGGTGGTCTATAAAATACATTCTCTGCCAAGAAACATGGCATTAACGAGACATAGTAGACAATAAGTCATGGTGCCTGACCGAGTGACAAAGTAAAAAGGGAAATGAAAGTTTACACCTCCCTGTTGAGAAAAGAAACCTAACCTTTCACTTTTCTTAGAGCATTTCCCTTAGAAAACTGGCAACTGTAAAGTTCTCCATGTACCTCTGTAAAATGTCATAAACATTTTGAAAAATAAAATATGCCTCTGCCACTCTTAGAATCAGGAATGGACAAGGACCTGACAGTAATATATTTGGACTGCATGAGAGCTAGGTATACAGGGGACACCTTAAGCAGCTGAAACCAGAAACTCAACAGGGTCTGACTGCAAAAGAGGCAAATGCACAGCACAGGCAGCACCCAAGGCTCCTTATAGTTACAGGAGAAAACCCTGGAATACAAGGAGATGAGAGAATAGAGTGCGGCAGGAAGGATACAGAAGTACCAACAAAAAATTAGCACATCCTGCCCAGAACTCCCTCCCACTGTTGCATTATGCAACAATATAAGAGCGTGAAGTCCCACTCACGTCTGTGCCCATTTTTCACAGGCCTAGGGCAGTGCACAGAGGAGGTGACACAGCCAAGATGTCAACGACACCCGAACCCCCAATGACTGGGAAAAGGAAAATAAGGACCTGCCCCCATCATACATGTATCAACTTCCCAAGGCACAAATTTTCCCCATCACCTCCATCAAGGTACATTGTTGTCTTCGGTTCCCCAGCTATGCCGACCCACATGTGCTGCAAGGGAGGAGAAGGGGCTCAGGACCCAGGTGCCTCCTTGAACACTATCCCATCACGATATTCACCCCCAACTCCCATGTCCTCCAAAATCTCTATATTCTCCTCATGCATAGGTGGCTCCTAACATTTCTTCTAGGACCCTGGAATACCCTGAAATAGGGAGACCACCGAGCCCTCCCTTCCTCACACTGCAACTCCCTCCTGTCCTTTAACAGCGTCAGTGGCTGTAGTACTACACAAGGTGCATAAATCCCTCACTGAGCTGTCTAGGACAGTCTTGAGAGTTCAGTCAACTTCTCGTGCCTATGTAAACACCCCTCTGAGAAGAGCAAAGTGACCGATGGGTTAGACCACAAAGTGGTGACAGTTTACATCAGTAGACGGGAAACGTGACAGCTTCAGCTGACAGGGATGTGCCCCTTTCAGCATGACCCATAAGACAGGTTAAGCTGCCATTCTGGACACCTAACATAACTCGGAAGATTCTGGGACACCCAGGCTCATGGGGAGACATGCAAAAGGATCCCAATGTGCCCAGCTTCATATACTGGTCAGTGGCAGATCCCATGTGAATTTTCCTGCAAACCAAAGTGCAGAGTATGATCAACGGAAGAGTGTAAGAAGCTAATAGAGAAATGCTTGGTCAAAACGCCAAGTTCATTCCCACTCTCTGAAACAGGAGTGCTCAGGATCCCTGGGCCACCCTTGCTCTGCATAGTGCAATCCCTTCTGTTCAGCACTTAGGGTA